>CABHPH010152009.1:51706-78006 GCA_902168325.1 Peromyscus nudipes | reverse complement strand
AAAGGACAGTCACTTCAGGTGGGAAAGTGTATGGGTGCAACCCCTGTGGAAATCAACATGAGCATTTCTCAAAAACTTAATAGATTTCCTACATATATACTGGAAAACTCTAAGGCAACATGCCCCAGAAAAACTTGCCCATTCATTTTTGCTTCTGTAGCATCCATAGCAGCTAAGAAACAGAACAAGATTCAAGACTAAGTAGATGTCCAGCATCAGATGTATACATAGTAACACAGCAAAACAAACAAACAAACAAAGAAAGAAATCATGGCATTTACAGAAAAATTGAGGACACTAGAAAGCATTCTATAAAGTCAAATTTGGCTAAACTCAGAAAAACATTGCATATCTCTCATATGTAGATCTCAGATTATGCTTTCTGCTGTGTTATTCACTACAGCAAAGGATTGGGAGCAACCTTGTTGTCTATCGACAGGGGAATGAATAACAAATATAAACTGGAATACTTCTCAGCTCTAGAGAAAAATGAAGTTAAAACTTTGAAGCAAAATGGACTTAGAACGTATAATATTAAACGAGGACTCATCATCTCAGAAGGAAAGAAATCACGTGTTCTATCTCCATATTCAGAACCTGGCAAGTAATATATGTATATATGTAAACAAATGGACATATAGTCACAGTATAATGAAGAGAAGGGAACAAGAAAATGTAAATAGAAGGGGATGAGGAAGAGCAAATGAAGATACTGGGCACGCATTGACAAGAGAACATATAATCCAATTGATTTGTCTAGTTCTAATTCTGTCATGGGTTTTTATTAGGTGGGGTTTGTTGTGAAAGGTAAGTTGTTTAAAACATATTTGATATTGAAAGTGTATAATTTAGAGAAGCTTCATAGCTTCCATTTTGAATGCCAACTCTGAGTCTATATAAGCTCATTAAGTTGTATAGACTTTGGGTCTGGTTAATTTTGGTGTATATTTTGATTTATAAGTTTTTATAATAAAGCTGTATCTATAGATATAGGGTCTTGGCACTGGAAAGGTGATCAGAAGAGAGTAGCAGAAATAGCAGAGGAATGAAGGAAAGGGTAGTAGAATGGAATCCCATATGGCACAAAATTCAGAGGTACATTGGGGATGAGGAGGAAGAGCAGCAGGAGTGGAGAAGGTGGTGAAAGAGAGGATTGAGGAGGGAGTTCAATTAGATCCAAGTATATGTGAAAATGTCATGATGAAATCCACTGTATGCCAACTAAAAAACATTTTAAAAATCTAGTAATATGTAACTGGGGATATAGTATGCAAAGACATGATTTCATATGCCATGAAGTATTTCCTTGTGGCATGTTTATTTGTATAAATAATGCAGAAAAGAGACTTACATAAACTCCGGGAAAGCACAGAACTTGAGCACACCAATCACAATTATTCACTTCACATGGAACAAGCTCATTGGTGTGTAAAGTCCAATTACTTAATATTTCGCCAGCTGTTGATTTCAACCCTGGCTTGCTAAGTCTCTCTTCCTGCTCACTCAAGGATGCCTTCGGTAGAATCTATACTGTTCTGGATAAGCTGTGAAGTGACTACTTTTGGGAAGTGAAGTTACGTTTAAATAATTGAAAGAGTTCTGATCAGTATTTCTTTACCAATGGCTCCAATTTGAAGTTTGATCTTGTGCACACAGTTTATGTATACAAGGTGTAGTGGGTGATAAGATACACCATGTGTGGGTGAAACAAACTTGTTGCAAGCCATTATGATATCTGAGTTTATTTTCTAACAGGTGTAATATGTGGATGTCACATGGTGGTGATTTCATTTTCCTTCCCAAACCAAGTTTGTCCATCCTGAGACTCATTTGAGCTCTTGACCTTAAGAAATGTTTGCAGACCTCTAAAATTATTCATGTTTATACCTAATTTAATTTGAATGAGTTTTATTTCTAGCACCACATCCAGCCTGACTCTATTTTTTATTAACAAATAATGTATAGTGACCAGGTTCAGAATATATTGACTTGTACATATTTTAACATCTGCTAAGATGCCATCATGACACACACACGAGATATACCGGGTGCCTTATACTGGCCATTATGAAAGTGAGCTTAGGCTGCAGTTGAAATGAAAGCTTTCTGCCTCCTGTGATTTACAATCATCTATAAATAAAAACCTATTTTAAAAAAGACATTTCCAATGAGAGAGAAAAAAATCTTCAACTGTCAGAAAACAGCATTGTGAACATAGACAGAACGTACTTAGTCTTAATGTGGAATGACCATTAAAAGCTAAGGGTCTCTTTTCATAATGCAGCCGTCTTTGACAGGCAGCTGTGTGAAAGAAAAGCTTGTTTTAATGTGAGCAGAGCGTGAGGCACTCTGCAGACACTCAATCAATAATTGTGGAATGAATGTTGAAAGCCTATTTTTCTGCTCCTACTGGTAGACAAGTGTTCTTGTTTTTATTTTCTTTCCTGTTTATTTGCTCGTTGCTTTTCCTGCCCAGCATCCCTCTGCCCTCTTTCAGAAAAGCATACAAATTTAGTAGGGCATTGGCCCAGAGCTCCAGCAGACACTGGTGTGGGTTGTAGCAAGGATGCCAAGACCAGCCTCAGTTGAGCTCTTAGACCCATGGATAGGAACGGAGTAAGAAAAAAGAGGGAGACTATGTGGTCCAGTCAATTCCCTAGAGTGATATAGAAATCCTGTTGTCTAGGTTCATCAGAGGCATCCCAGGTCCTGTATTTTCTAGTGTGTGGCTATTCAGCAGTTTCCAAGTTTTAAAGTGTTCCATACTCACTAAGTAGGTAAAATAAAACAAAATTTAAAACAGCATACTACCAAGTGCTCACATCCTTTTTCCGTCTCAATCTCCTAAAAGTGAGAAAAAACAGAACTTTGTAGAAGAGACATCTGAAGCACCATAGAGACAGAGTAAGTCTGACAGCCCAGCTTTACTCAAACCAGCATGGTACATGAAAAGGGATCCTTTGGGATCCCTCAAATTGATCATTTTTTCTCCTTCCCAAGAGCTCATTCTCAGAAGAGCTAGACAGGGATGACTCTCACTCTCTAATGGATGCCTTTGTGTAGTAGTTTACATTTTCTGTATTGAGTGTTCAAATTGCATCTTCTGTGCTGGAATGCATCATCAGTAAACTGATTGAAATAGACATTCCCATAGTCACTGAACCGAAACACCGTGGCATGGCTTTCTCTGATTACAAGGCTACAGCAAGGACACTTAGAAGTTGCTACCTTCTAATTCCAAGACCCAGAGTAGATAAGAGGCAAATGTTTGAGCATTTCTATCGGACCCCACTACTATCTGCTGCTGTATATTCTCTAAGGATAAGAATGAGATATGGGGTGCGTATGGCCACACATGCTATGATACTGGGTCTCGGGAGGATGGAGCAGGACTTGCAGATTGAGGCTAGCCTGGCCTGCAGAAAGACAAGCTAGATTGAACAGTGATACCTTATCTCCAAAAGCAGAGACAGAGACAGATATGGAGATGGACAGGAAGAGGGCAATGGACCAGGAGAGGAAAGGGGAGAGAGGGAGATGTGAGAGCAAACAGTAGAGCATAGCTTATAGGATAAGGGATGGAGGGTTATGTGCCAATAAATCACTAACTGATATCCTTTTGTGTTCTCTTTCAGTGAAAATAAAGAAGAGGTACATAGCTTAACTTTAAGTTACAGATGAAGATCAAAGTGTCCATTCACAACTTCCCCATCTGACATAAGCAAATTCTGGTAATACAACATGCCTCAGGACTCTTGGTGCAATATGTGCATCAGTGATATAGACATCAGATAGTAGTTCATGATTTAAGCAGCCCTGAATCCCCTGACTCACACCTGATACTCTATAGCATTCCTGCTAAGGGAGTAACATGGATATTACTGCACCTGTCCTTGCTTATATCCAAAGGTACTCCCTTCACCTTGACTCAGGCTTATTCTTTAACTTTCTAATTAAACTCATGATCCATCCAACTTGTACTCAGAGGTCTGGGGTCAGCTCTCAAAGGTAGCGCTCAACTCTCTGACTACTCAAATATATCTTAAACCAAACTCAGACAAAATCTACTTGATTTTCTTTAAAGCCTAAGTATTAACTTCCTAATAGCCAAAATAAAGTAACTAGGGATTGCAATTGAATTACACATTAATTACACACTATTTTATTTTTAATTAATGTCACTACAGACTGGTTTCTACTGACTGTGGTCATAATAAAGCCTGACTTAGAATAACATTTCTCTTCCTTTTCTTCCTTTAACATTGCTCAATGGATTAGAATGGCTTTACAATCCCCACCTCCTTTCCTAGGGTATTGCACCAAGTGGATTAGAACTTCAAATACTACAAAGACACAACAGCACTCTCCTAAAACATCCAAGCAGGTGTAATTATCACTCGGATTTTTCTTTTTCTAATGGTTAGACAGTCTGTACAATGTGTTTTCTTTTGAAGAGAGAATGAAAACATATATATTCAGTGAACATGTAATACTCTTCAGTATATCATCTATCAATTTTCTTTGGATGTTTAAAAGAATCTCAGTGTGACTTAAACTCTATGAAATGTGGTCACTGACATCTACAAAAGCACAACAAATATATATGCTGAATGTCCTGTGTCGACCGAAACAGATAATTGTCTAATGAAAAGGTTATCCACTTGTTAAGTCTGCTACTGGCAGAGAATTTCTATTACTTCTAAGAGAGCAGATTTGGCTGTATCTTCAAAGAGCTTGAATTTTCTGTTGACTAGAATTCATCCATGGCATTACTGTGTTCTATTACTAGATTATGGTGTCTAATTTATAAAGTCAATTTACATGCAAAGCTTTTGTGTACTTTGTACTACTTAAATTCCTAACAATACATTTATATTTTCTTTATGAACTCACTTCCTCTCTCCCAGCTATTCAACCACATAACTTTTTAAACAAAAGAAACTAATTTATATGGCTTTTCCAATAAACCAATTCTAATTCAGCAACTGAGGCCATAAAAGCTTAAAAAAATAAAAGAAAAAAAAGATTCTGGGAGTAGAAGAGATTTTTGTGGTGGGAAAACCATTCATTAAACACACTGTTATTGCATTATAATATCTACTACCAACATTATTCACAAAGAGGTTGAGAGCTTGAGAGACATGAAGCAAAGGATACTGGAGGGACATGAGCTTAGTATTAATAGACAATTTTCACTCACTCTGGTGTTGAACCTGAAGAGTGGCTATACTGTCTAGTAGATGGATGTATACATATAACCTCTTGTCCCTCTATAGTGGCCGCATAACCCTGCTTTAGCCTGCTTAGAATTTTCATCTCCTCTCCCATCTCCTCCATTGTTTCAGCAGATCACGTGCTGAGTGTTTTTGTTTTGTTTTGTTTTGTTTTTTGCACATTTGTGAGCCTGCAAAAATCATCAGATTATGCTGTTCACCAATCCATCCATGTTCCTTTATTTGGGAGAAAGAATGTTATCAAATATAGTTTAGAATGAAACTATACAGTAGAACTTTCAGAGGGACCAATGGAAATGTGTTTTCATGATCTTCAAGTTGTTGCTTTCTGTTACCACAAACTGATGTTCTTAAAGAAAAGCATATACTCTGAGGGAGGCAGGACACTGAGTCTGTAGTCAGTTTGCCTGAACAAGAACAATTATCCAAAGCTTTCAAGATATTCACTTCCTGCCGCAATGAATAATACCAAATGCAGTGTTGTCTAATGTCTTCTAACAGCAATACAGCCGAGGAAGTAGAATCATTCATTTCAATGAGTATTTGATGTGACTATGTTTACTGAAATGTCCCATGTATTCCAGGACACTGTGACAAACTTGTTTGAAAATCCTACCTCCTAATAGAGGTGTCAATTTCTCTAACCAATAGTTTTGGGCAGATGATATAAAACTGAGGTTTTTTTTATTGGAATACAAACTAATATACATGTTTCTAATTTCAAGTATTTAACTACATTTTAAGTTAGATGTTCTTTTATATTTTTATGCAGATTTTTTTCTGTAACTTAATAATTAGAAACTGCTCATTTGGAATACAAACTTATTGAAATATCTCAATTAGGGCCCAAATACTATTTCAATTGAAAAACTGTTAAAGGGTCTGATTGCTAATGATGAGCAGGCCCTTACTAACAACAAAAACATGACTAGAAGTTAAAGTCATTTATGTAAGATTCTCTATTGGCAAACTATTAATCACATCTGAAAATAGTTCTATAGAGTATAGTTTGCTAGCAGATGCATTTTTCCCCTAAAATTTGAGTCAAACCTTTCCTGATTTATCTGTTGAGTTCAGAAAGGTAAGGAGGATAGAGAAGGTTAAATAAATGAAAGTTTTCCTAAACGTACTCATATCAGCACAAAGATAAATTGAGTTCTAGTCCCTGCATATGCAGCCTCCATGGGGAGCATTTGAAGTTATTTCTGCTACTTCTTTTGTTTAATGACTTCGAGTCTGAAAATGAGAGTCAGGAATGCCAGTATGGTTCGTCTCTGAGCAATTCACGTAACATACCTGCAGAATAGGAAAACAACTCCGTGCCTTTCAGATGATTTGATACGCCTGGCTTAGACCTTATCAAAGTGAAATGGATGTGAAACCGAATAGAACTGAAAATAATTAGAAACCCGTCTTCGTCCTCTGGTGAAACACACACGAGGCTTTCTGAATCCTGAAAGGTATCCTTTCATGGATGGCATGTTGGCAAGACATGATTGGGGTCGCTTCACAAAGTACAGCTTTCTAAGGGCTAGTGATTAAATCCTCTCAAATACTGCCTTTGTTTATAAACACAGAGTGTTCTGTGGTTATACAGTAATGAAGGCTAAATATACTTGTAACTTGGTACAAAGTTAGGAAACAAGTAATTCTTTGCTTTTATATGATACAGGAAAACATCTTTTACTAGTGTTGAGTAACACTGAATTAACAAGATAGAGAGAGTTGTCGGTAGTCACAGAGCAAGGAAACACATCAGGAATTTATTAGATTTGGATTTATCAGTGCATAGAAATTCATGATGTTTAACTTAAAGGCAAAAAGAGTAGAACACTCTGAATAATAGCTTGAAGTGGATGATTAGCTAAGGGGATGCAACATTTAATAGCCAAAATAAATTACTATAATTATTTTATTACCTATGCTAACTGATTCCATTGTTTTTATTGAAATAACAGCTCCCCGAGGAAGGGAAGTGAGGTTTTCAATGAATCTCTGCTCTAGGCTTGTATATTCTCCTACAACAATCAAAAACAATGAAAAATAGCCTTTGCTGATAATATTTTTAATTTGTGCTTTTCAGCAGTTGAGGAAAACACCTCGAAATATCTAGAAAAGGGAGAAAGCCTAGTAAACAGTTTAAGTTTATTTTCAAGCCATTAGCCCTTGCCTGTATTTGTATATTTGCATATTTACTATTGTCTCCCTTTATTCTATTATATCGTCTTAGGCCCCATACGACCCTATTGTATTTTCTTTCAACTATCTTCATGAGAATATTCAATGTCTAGCAAAAATGTATGTATGTGCCTTAATCCTTAGACACAACTTTCTGAAAGTAACTGTGAGGAGGTTCAGTGTGGGGTTCCGAGGGCAGAAAACCAGTGAGTAAAAATACTGTACATCTCTAGAAAATCAGCTCTACTTAAAACCTGGAATTTTGACAGTAGAGTCATTTTTCTAAAAGAAAAAAGGATGCACTATGATGTATATCAGCATTTCCCAGGATAAAAGGGAGTCTGAAATAAATTAGGAACTTACAGCAGATGTCTCCCTCCTCTTTTAAGATGATCCCATACTGATTTCCCCTCTTCACTCTTGTTTGTGTTTAGAGACACTTCATGAAAGGGATTGATAAGGACTCCTAGCTCACTGTTTTTCTGTTCCTTCTATAGTCCTTCATTTCCAAATGAGGGAAGAGAGATCTGTGTCTGCAAGATGGGATTCCACAGAGATCAAACAGCAATCAGAGAAGAGGCTATGAAGCTACCATGCCTCTGCACTGTCCCCAGACTTCTGCCTGCTAGAGGCCACAGTGATGATGCTCAACAATCGCTCCAGGATTGGAAGAACTCAAGGTGCCTTGTGAAAAACTCCTGGGTTAAGAGGAAAATCACAGAGATAGAGCAATGACTGAGCAGTTAAGAGCACTAATTACTTTTACAGAGGAATGAGTTTCAATTCCTAGCATGCACATCATGGCTCACAGCTATCCATAACTTCAATCCAGGTGATCTTAGGACATCTGTTGACACACAAAAGCATCAGGCATGCACATGGTGCATAGACATATATGCAGGCAAATTTCTAATGTACCTAAAATAAATTAAATAAATCTGAAAAATAAAAAGAGGACAGATCATAGAAGCAATCTTATTTCTCCCATGTCTGATGCTTCACTCACATCTGCTCATAGCAGATCTTGATTAAGTCAAGAGGAGATGTACCTAACAAGGATGTCTAAAATGGTACCAAAATGCCTTTCTCCTTTAAAATGAGTCTAGTTCTTTTTTTCTCTCTTCCTCTAGTGGTCCCATCACTAAACCTACTAATGTTTATCACTTCAGGGTCACAAAGGGCAACCAAAATGCAAAATGCTGTCCCACTATCAAAGCAAACACTGAATTTTAGATTGAAATAGATAGATATGAATTGAGATTTCTTTGAAAATAATAATAAAAAACATACTTTATGAAACAATAACACCATGTTAATTTGGGAGTTCTAGGGAAAGGGAGCTTGTATCTATAGTAAGAATTAGAAACTATGCTGTGGAAATTCTGCTCATAAGGCTTTCTTTAAAGAGTTTGATGTTTAGTGAATTTCATGTAGATTCATGATTGAATTTTAAATTAGAATGCATGATTGAAGCATGACTCCTTCCTATGATAAAGTAGTACACATACCTCTTACACCCAACCATGTCTAAGATTTTGCTTTCTGGGGTTTCAATTAAAGCAGTCCAAATATGGTCCAAAAATATTAAGTAGAATGTTCTAGAACTAATTCATGATTTTAAATTGAGATCCATTCCAAGTAGCACTACAAACCTTGGACTCCCCAACTCTATTCTTTGTCCTGCTGAAGATACAAAACACTTCTTTGTTCTGCATATCCATGCTGTGACTGCTACTTGGTCATGAGTCACAGGTCAGCCCATCTCCAGTGAGATTCATCTTGTCATCAGTGTGTTTCCCCAAGTATTCTGTCTTTTACTCAAATGCTCTATCAAATGCACAGATAGTGATACTGGTTATTGCACACAACAGGTTCATAGCTATAGAGCACTAAATGTTTTTTATGCATGCTTGGTTCATTTATATTCCTAGCTGCCATTAATCTCTTATAAGATTTAACTTATAAATCAACCTTCACCCTAGGTAGCTCTGCTATGTATAGGATGAGGTAAAGTGCATTTCACTGACAGCTTGGTTCAGTCTGCCTACACCTCTTGGCTCTGTTGGGGAGTCTTGGGATATATATTCCTTTCAGACATAGTTAGAAATCTCCATAAAACATAGGCTACCACTTGTTAAGCATGTAACTTGGAGTACTTTATATGTATTGTTTGTCTTAATTCCGAGGACACCACTGGTTTAAGGAAAAGAGAACAGATACTCAGAAGCACTAAGGGAGACATAGAAATAAACAGCTAAAAAGACACAAATGGGATCGAACCTGAGTCTAACTAATTACAAGGTCTCCTCTTCTCAGCATGGTTTTGCTCTCTCCTCTGGGCGTTCAGAGGAGACTACAACCCATACCCTGAGCTCATTCTCATTCTGAGGAAGACAAATAAGGGTGAAGGGAATCAATAAATCATAATTTCTGTCAATTATGCTACTCATCCAGGGGAATCCTTGTGATGTGTGAAAACTGAGTATTGACTGAAAGATGCAGCCTCTCCTGAGTTTATCAACCAGGAAAAGAATTTACAAAGGCAGACTAGGTTCACCATGCTGAACTCCAGAGAACCAGCTAAATCCATTGGTCAACAAAATAAGGTACCTACAAACTCCTTATAGACTATATCCTACTGAAGCTAGAAAAAAGACAGACTTAAAAAGAGAGATGATATACACCAAGCAGAAATTCCAACCCCATTATACAGAAATTCCTATATTTGTTTTATAAACTAAGGCACAAGGAGGTTACATGAACCTTAATGTTAATGTGTGCAAAGGGAAATTATTATTGAGCAGTGGTATGAGAGTTAATAATCAGCTTTTTCTAACTTCAAAAACTTGAATGCTTGTTTTTGCTAATCCTGTATTTTCCATATTATATTTGATTGAGTTAAATTGTTCAATGAACTATTCTTAAATCAGTATTATACTCTTAGCACATTCAGAGAAGAGAGGATAAACACTGGCAGGCCTTGCTTTAAGTCGGGGCTTTTCCACCTAAGCACTATAGACATTTAGTAAATCATTCTTTGTGGTGAGCAACTGCCCTGTGATGTATAGGATACCTGAGAGCATCTGTGGTCTCTACTGAGTAGATATGGGAGTACCAGGGCAGTCATCACTCCAACAGTCATAATGGTGTCTAGATATAGCCAGTGTTGCATTGTGGGGCTCCTTTCTCAGCTTTGAGAATCTCTGCTCCAAGAAGACAAGACTGTTATCCACATTTGCAACTTTTGTCATCTTTAGATATTCTTGAACTTGTCTGAGACTCAACAACTTACCTAAAAAAAATACAAGGAATTGATGACTATTTTACATAGTCTGTGTAATTAGTAGGACCCCATATGTATGTCTTTCAGATGTCAAAGTGCTATTCATAATAAAGTAGCTTTGTTATCACTTGCTGATCAGAGGTATATAGAACAAAAGAAAATGCAAATCAGAGGAGGGAAGCCCGGTTCATTTTAAGGAACATACTTGTTTTGTTGAAGTTACCATAATTAAGAAATTAAAAGATGCTAGACTCTAACAATGGAGGCCATGATTCTTAAAAAATCGAGTCCCTAAAAGAGTGCTTTCCTGATGACTATGGAAGTCATGAGTCTCCACCCAGTAAGGGAGGCAGTTTTCTAGCTTACTTCTCTGTTGCTGTGATAAAACATGGGCCAAATGCAACATGGGGAAGGGGAGGTCTTTGTATTGTTTTGCTTGTTTGCCTTATGGGTTGTATATTCCATAATAAAAGGGAGCCACAGCAGAAACTCAAGGCAGGGACTCAGAAGCAGGAACGGAAGAAGAGAACACAGAGGAAGACTGTTTACTGGCTTGCTTTCAGGTTCATATTTAGCTAGCTAGCTTGCTTACACCATCCAGTCACACTTTCCTAGGAATTTTCCCACCCACAGGGGGCTAGATTCTTACATATCAACTAGCAATCAATGTGTATCCCTATAAATATTCTCATAGGCAAAATGGACAGAGATAGTTCTTCAGTGCATCCCTTGCTCTCAGTGTGTTAAATTGACATCTATAGTCAATTTTGACAGGCATGAAAGCTCATCCTACTTTCATGCAGATAGAATACCATAGAGAGCTTTGTTCTGTTGGAATCATATACGAAATCTTGGGCTGACCTGTGTTACTTTCTAATCTCAAATACGTCAAGAATTATGTTGGTGACCTTGAGCAAGCATTAAATCTTCCTGGATATTATTTTCTTTATCTGTTCAGTGGCAAATTATTTGAATTGATTATTTTCAATCTGGCCAGGAGTACTTAGTAAGATAGGGTATTTAAAATACAAGTGGTGGTGGAAACAAATACGAAGGACATCAACAAACCCTGACATACAACGTACTAAACCAATGACACTTTAGAAGCAGTTGATTGAAGCATGAAATCACTGTCTTTGTCTGTCTCCGTCTCTCTCTCCCTCCCCGTATCTCTCTCCTCCCTCTCTCATTCTTCTTCTCCCTCTACCGCTTTCTTTCCTCCCTAAATCTAAATTATATATTGTGTTCAAAAGATGATGAGTATATTTTCATTAAAAGGAAAGCAATAAATTGACACATTTAAATACTAAGACATCCATCTCAAACAAGCCACTTGTTGTTCAACTGTATCAAAATCATATAAAAACATTTCTAAAAAATTTGAAATTATAAGTATCAGTATTGTCATTTCCCCGATGGTATTTTTCCAAAGTGAAAGAGCCGTGAAGCAGGAAGAAGTATCTTTATCCAGCCTCTTCTTGAGTTGTAATAATAAGTCTGAGTATTAGTTAGGTTTCTATGCTCCACAAACACAAGCAGATTGTGGATGGAGGAGAGTATGCTCATTAAAATTTCCTTGGGGAAAAGAACACCTGTAACAATCAGAAATATGATAAAACTGTCAAAGGGTATATGAAATTAATTATGCCCACTTTGGAATATATATCATTTTTACTACAGGATGACAATGGAAATTATGTTTTCAATATATTTTTAAAAGAAAAAAGATCCTAGGAGTATTTAACTGACACTTCAATAATGATATCACTATATCTCAGAAAAAAAGTTCCTTTTTTACATTCTGGAACCATCTTTTCTGGTGATGCTTTTTAAGTAGTGTTTCTCATTATAGTTTTTATTCAGCTACAACTAGATCTGGCCAATGCCAGCAATGCTTTGTTTTCCTGAAATGGAATGCTTGCTATTATTTTAAAAGAATAATGATTTTTCATTTTCATTCTTCACCATTCTTTACTTGGTAAAGGAGATTGTTTGTGGATTTCCAAGGAAAAACAAACCACTTGCAAATATATGACAAGAGACCTTGCTCTGTGAAATTTCAAGGGGCATGTGAGTTGTAGTCTTGGCTAAGGAAACTTCAGAGCTATGTAGACAAAAGTCAAATGACTTTGACAAAACCCTGGACTCCACCGAGAGAGCAAAGACACTACATTTTCTGAATCTTAACATGATGACATCTCTTATTCGACTCTTGACATCTTTGTGTTGGGAGTCTCAACATTTTGGGGCTAACTTTATATTTCTAGTTGTCTGTTTGTCTTTGCAAGAAATATTTACTTGAATTGAGAGACTCACTCACACAGCAAGGCAGCCATATTGCTTTTCTCCTGTAGGTTGTAGACTCAGCAATACTTTTGACAGATTTCTTCCAGACTAGAAAGTCTTCAATATAATCTTCTCAATGTTTATTGAAGGTTAGTACACACGTTTTTCCTTTTCATTGTAGGAAGGATAAAACCTGTACTACAATTGTGTTTTATAACATCCCCTTCCCAGTGTCATAATACTGGAGTTGTAATTTAGGATTGATAGCTACATAGAAGAATGGGAGTTCAGATTTTCTCAAGTTTAAGACAAATATTTTGCAGATGCTCCAGTCAAACCTCCAGCTCTTGCAATCCTGTGAAGTAAATTCAGGCCCTGGGGCTTGATGGGATAAGCATGCCAGGTCCTTTACAGCAGCAAGTGAAATCATCAATTTAGCACATTTGATACCCATGTGCCACTCTCTTTTTGGAAAGTATAAAGAAAACTGAAGGAAGGGAACACGACATAAGACTAGCTGCTAACCATTTTGAAAATACACATCTAAAATGGAAACATGATTTATCCTGCAGCTACATGAGCATTCTAGAGGCTTCCATGCAGAGTCAGCATGTGCAGTGCATTGGCAATATGCCTAGAGGGAGGTGAGGTCACTGACCAGCTTGTAGAAGGAAGACCTTGCATTTTTGTAAAGATTTAGATCAGTAATACAAAGCTGGTATTTCTTACCTTGGCTAAATTGTGACAGGCAGGGGATTAGAATATTGTATAAACATAACTTTGTGACCTCTGAAAAGCTGGATAATGCCTTATTCTACAGGCGAGGCTGATATTTCCAGCTTACTTGGCTTCAAGAGCGAAAGTACAGCATATTAATACCTGGTAGCACAGGAAACCATCAGGAATCAAGTCTGCTTGAAAACGGTCCTTTGAATATCATCATATGAGTTCAGTGTACATGTCATTTATTGGAGGGGGAAAAATGCAAAACATGGTCCACTAATTAGGAATAAATGTGCTCCAAACAGCAAGTATCAGTCACCATTGTTTTAGTGCCACTTATGGATTGTGATGTGTTAAAGACTATGCAAGGGATTTGGGGTCTTGGAGACAGTTCTTGACTGGCGTATTAGGTCAGCTTTATGACATTATTTCCAATATTATAAAAAACATTCTCTGGGCGTTGGTGGCGCACGCCTTTAATCCCAGCACTCGGGAGGCAGAGCCAGGCGGATCTCTGTGAGTTCGAGGACAGCCTGGGTTACCAAGTGAGCTCCAGGAAAGGCGCAAAGCTACACAGAGAAACCCTGTCTCGAAAAACCACAAAAAAAAAAAAAAAACATTCAAATCCATAAAATTACCATAAACAAGGTGATGATGAGTATCTGTAGTACCTAGGTCCTATAGAATGGGGGGGGGGGTTCTATTAAAAACAAGAAAGAAGTCAGGTGCTGGTGGCCTGTACCTTTAATCCCAGCACTAAAGGAGGCAGAGGCAGGAGAACCTCTGAGTTCAGGGACAACCTGGTCTATAGAGCAAGTTCCAGGATATCCAAGGTTACACAGATAAACCATGTCTCAAAACACCAAAAATATAAATAAAAATAAAATAAGTTTTTAAAAAGGAAAGAAAGAAGCTCCAGATGGGCAAGTATGACTGTGTTTAGACCAGAGCATAATAGCCAGTTATAGACCTCTTGTGAAAGAAGTTTGCTGAGGAAAAGACCTCATGAGATGTGGCATTTTGAAGCAATAAAACTATGTTGCAAATGGATGTGGTTGCACACACCTGTAGTCCCAGCTGCTTAGGAGGCTGAATGAGGCAAGACATCCCTTAAGCATGATCTTAACCCAAGATGAAAAGGGTTATGGGGTAGAGCTCAACAGTAGGGTGATTGTCCATGGTATGTGAGGTTCCAAAAATCAGTAGCATAAAACAAATTTTTAAAACTCACACATCTAATTTGAGCAAAGTAACTTTTTTATTTTTTTAATTTTTTTGAAATGCAAAAATAAACAGTTTCATTTCTTTTTAAATTGCTTCCTTCACATATCTCCATTGGGTTTGGGGATCAAATTCAAGACCTTGCCTATGCTCAAGATCCGTACATAACTGAATTAGATCCTGAGCCCCTTCTTCCTCCATCCCCATATAATATTTCCATTGATTCTTTGGGGATCTTACATCATGTACCCCACCACAATTGCTTCCCAGTTCTTCCCTGTCCCCGTCCCCTGCCCTTGGGACCTCACCCCAAATGAAAAAGAAAAGAAAAAAAAATGTGTTAGCTATATTCTCACTGGAACATGGTCAAACTCTCTAGAGGCCTGCCCCTTAAATGGAACTCAGTCATTCCTCTCTTGTCCCCTGACTGGAAGCCATCAGGTGTGGAAAGCTACACATCGACATCCTATCACAGTTTTTTGTTTTGTTTTGCTTTTTGAGACAGGATTACTCTATATCGCCCTGGTGGACCTGGAACTTGCTCTATAGACCAGGCTGACCTCAAACTGAGAAACTTGTCTGCCTGGTGGCACACACCTTTATTCCTATCATAATTTTTGAGAGTTCCCTTCAATGGCTTTCCTATTTAGGCTGTTACATTTGGGGTGTGTGAGGGTGTGTATAGTTGTCACAGAAGTCTTCCACGTCTCTCTTTCTCAACTATGCATCTGCAGTTATCACTATCACCAACAAAGTAAGTTCTCGGTTCTTTACTGTCAGAGTAAACATGGATCATAGGCTTCCATATCATTTCTAGTGATATCACAGATCATGAACAGGACTCTTGATTTTCAGTAGGACCTTATACCCAGGCAAGGCCCTCGGATGCCAAAGGGACCACAGTCATCATTATGACTTCAGGCTGCAGCATAGACCATGAACATCTGCTTGGCCCTCAGTTGTAACATAGGCCATAGACATTAATACAGACCTCAGCTGCAGTAGGACTATGTACCCCAATAGGTCCCTCAGAGGCATCTCAGGCCCAGACACCACTATGGCCTCAAGTGGTTACAGTGGTCACTTAGATCAGTATGGCCCCGGCGGCCACATGGCCCAAAGGACATCAACATGGCTTCAGATGGCTACATAGACCATGGACATCAGCATGGTCTCTGGTGGCAACACTGGCCGTGAACATCAACACAGATCCCAGCTGCACCAGGGCCTCAGACCCAGTCTTGGCGCTAAGCAGCCACTCAGACCCAGACATCACTATGGCTTCAGGTGGCAGCTCAGGCCACTCACATCCCTATGGTCCCAGATTCGAGCAATGTAACTCTTAATGGAAGCAAGTCTGGTTATTTGGTGTTGACTACCCAGCTCATGGTGGAGATCACTTCTTAGGACTACTTTGACTGCCAGTGATGAAAAACATGAAACACTGAAGTAGCTAATGTGTGTCATAAGAGATGAGAGTGTGAACTAAAGACATGGAATGGGATAAGAGACAAGGAAAGGATTTGATGGACATTAAGGAGCTAGTGAATAATCATGACAGCAATAATCGTTATTGCATGGAATTATCAAAACCTATTACCTCAACTCTTGAGGCAATCATCTTTACAAACAGTAATTTTATATCTCATCATTAAAAGTATTACCTCTGTCTCTCT
This sequence comes from Peromyscus nudipes, assembly GCA_902168325.1. Taxonomy (NCBI): domain Eukaryota; kingdom Metazoa; phylum Chordata; class Mammalia; order Rodentia; family Cricetidae; genus Peromyscus; species Peromyscus nudipes. Next base: position 61,405 of record CABHPH010152009.1, on the reverse strand, counting down.
GAGTGTTGGCCTTGACATGAAGAAACATTACATATCCACATAAGTACAAATAGGAAAGGAAAACATATTAAAACTATGCTTGAGTCCTGAAGAAGTTAAATAGAAATTTAGGAAACTCTATGACAGACTATGAATAGCCAACATAATTATATATAAACAGATATCAATGTATGTATACTGGAATGTTTTAAGATGACAGTTCTCAACCTGTGGGTCATGACCCCTTTGGGGTGTCATATATTGGATATCCTGCATATCAAATATTTACATTAAGATTCATAACAGTAGCAAAATTATGGTTATAAAGTAGCAACAAAATAGTTTTATGGTTGAGGGTCACCACAAATGAGGAACTGTATTAAAAGGGCTCAGCATTAGGAAGGTTGAGAACCAGTAGTCTTTTTTTTGTTTTTTTGGTTTTTTGGTTTTTCGAGACAGGGTTTCTCTGTGTAGCTTTGCGCCTTTTCCTGGAACTCACTTGGTAGCCCAGGCTGGCCTCGAACTCACAGAGATCCGCCTGGCTCTACCTCCCGAGGAGAACTAGTAGTCTTAAGAGCTTCTATTCATAATTGCCTCCGAGTAAAAACCACCTAAAATATAATGTTTATTTGTAAATAAGATGGTTCATATTTGCCATATTGTGGAGGCCCACAGAGGCTTCCTAGTAAGGCCTTACTCAAGGTCAGAGAATCTGAGCTTGCTTTACCCAGCAGGGCTGTATAATGGGATGATTTGGCCACGGGCGTGGTTACCAGGTATTTTGAAAGTCTACACTTGCTATACATTGTGCTTTGATATTCAAAAGGGGAAGTCTTTTGCCTCTCCCCTTGGTGTAGTGTATAAAAAGCCCATTAGAAGAAATCTTGAGGTGGCTGGGTGTTAACCCAGGGCCCTCCTGAAGCTATCCTGTGTCTCTGTCTTTCTTGTTGTCTCCATCTATATTTCTATCTAATGCTTCCTTATTCCTCTCTCCTCCCTGCAAGAACCCTTTGACAGGTTGGAGCTGGACTCTGACAAAAAGTAAGCAGCTTATAACCTCACAGGAAAAGAATATATCATCTTCGGAGTGGAATGGTACTGAAAAAATGGTTGATTGCTCCTTCATGTTCTAAAAGAGAATCATTCCATGTCTTTTCCATGGCTTCTGGTTATCTCTACCAATCTATGGAATGCCTTGACTCTAGGAATAAAAGAGTTTATAATCACTGTTCATTAACATAAAGTAGACAAATGTATATGATGGTAGTAGCCGAAAGAGCTGTGTAAGAAGGATGGGGGTGAAACAGGTGGCCTGTGGGTTTGTGAGCATGTCTCATATCCTGCTGTATAGAATGTTTGCTGAAATTCTTCTAATTGTACTATTGTGATTTTTCTGTGGTGCATTTTCTGAAATTATATTAAACTTTACCAAAAAGTTTTTAAAGCAACAATTAGTTAATATCAGGAGAAATGATAAAAGACAAAATAAAGGAGCCTTTGATTAGTAGTTGCTCATCATCCAACTTCAGGTCCCTATGTGAAGAAAGAGATACCATTAGACAAACAAAACAGTCTCCATTGGGTTCATCACAGCACTGGTTTGAAGTAATTTCTCAAAATATAGGCTTTTAACTTCATAGCCACCTCTATGCTTTAAGCTTGCAAAGAAGTGGATAAAAAACAACCCTTAGTCATTGTTTTTGTGTGTTTTCAGTCATTTGAAGGTCTTGTGTGGGATGTCTGTGGAAACTCACAAGTATGTATTGAAACAGGGTTTATTCTCTGGAAATAATGGCTTCCAGCCAGCTCAGGAGAAGAAAGAACTGCCTGGGACAGACTCCCTCCCTGTGTGAGGACTTCAGTTATACTCACTACCTTGTTACACACCACATTTCTTTACTTCCAAAGCCAGCTATAATCATTGTCTAATTATCAATTTCACACAACTTAAAAATAGACACTAGCTCAAACATGTGTACAACTCAAAATATTATTGTAAGATTAGGATCTGGAACAATAAAAAATGTCCAATCACTGTTAATGGGTTCCTACAACAGAAAATAATAACATAAAGTCAGCATTTTTCTTATATCTTAACTTTTTAATGCACAGATTTGTTATTAGACCTATGAAATGATTTAGATAAATGGAGAGGGGAAAAACCTCATATGGAACAACATGGGCCAAGAACCAGCTTCAGAACATTGGCAGCCGGCCGAGCACACCTCCATAAGGGGACATGCAACTTTAATCTTTATTATGGAGTGATCACAAGTAGACGGATTCTGAACACCATCTGCTCTCAGTGAAGCATTGGCGATACAGGCTGCTCACTCTGTTCTGCCCTTCACCTCTGCCTCTGAGTTCAGCCACAGTCCCATTCTGAAAGGTTGGGTTTTATTAAATAGAAAAGTTTATTATAATTAATATTCTTTACAAGAGCCATTTATTTTTAATGATGAGCAGGATGAACAGCTGAGGGTCTAAATATTATTATCTGTCAGAGGTCTTTAAGCAGGAGGAGGCTCAACTTCCAGTTGGGTGCCCAGGTGAATTTTTGAGTGTTGGAGAGTATATCAACACTTGAGCCCATTGAAATTGCAATTCACATAGTCCATTGGGGACAGTGATGAGGACATGAGCACAGATGTCTAGTCTGTGGTTCCTAAAGTTACAATATCCCAAATTAAACAAAGTATCATGAATTTCTTTTGTTTTGTTTTTTTTTTGTACCCAACTGAAAATGACATCTTGAGATACATAAGATGTTTCAGAACAGAGAATAGACCAGCAAGCCCAATAGTTCATATTGGATGGTTAGTACATGTGACCTCCTCACAACATAAGAAATTAGAATATGCTGATTCAATTCTAGAGTATGTCTCCTCTGTGTGTGTGTGTGTGTGTGTGTGTGTGTGTGTGTGTGTGTGTGTGAGACAGAGAGATAGAGTCCTAATGTCTATACTCTTTTTTGAATTCAGTCTTATCTAGAGTCAGGTTCATTACAGATATAACTAAAAGCATCAAAATGAGAATGTTCTTAATTTCAAGGTATCCCATATTCAATGAGTGGTGAATATACAATTATTATATAAGAGAAGAAAGGAGTAGGGGACTTTAGACATGAAGAAGAAGCATATTTGATGGTGGAGCCAATGGTTTGAGTGCTCGATCTTTTATAGGATTCCAGGGATTGGAAGAAATAACCAGAAGTCAAGGAAGAGAAATACCAGGATTCTCCTTTAGAATGCGAGGAAAAAAATCAACCTTTCCCTCTCCAGGAATAAAGATTTCTAACTATCAATATTATGAAGAAATTGTGCAGTTCACTTTTCTAGTTTTAATTTCCAGTTTCAGTAAACTGTGATCTGAAAATATTAAGTGAAATTTTCAGAAACGATTTATAAGTTTTCAATTTTGTATCACCTGAATAGGTGATGAACTCACCCACTGATCGTACTTGATTTTTCCCAGGATACGAATCATCTCTTTACCAAGTGCACCCACACTCTATGCCCATCCACTCAACTTGTCACCTATTAGCTACTGTAGTCATTTAGTAGAACACTGTTATGGATCAGAATACATATGATTGAAAAACTCTTAATAAAATCCCAAGGTATAAAAATAGTAAAACTCTTGATTGAAGCATGTTCAACAAAAGCTATGGAGTGTATTATGAAAGAAAAGGTGAAAGTTTTTTGCTTAAGGAAAGAAAAACCAGTCTATGCTGAGGTTTCTAAAATGTATAGAAAGAATAAATCTTCTATTTATGACATTATGAAGAAACAAACAGAATTTTGTTCTAGTTTTTCTGTCACACCTCAAAGAGTAAAAGTTATAACCATAGTAAAAGTTTAGGTAAGGTGGAAGAGATGAACAATATGTTCCCAATGACGATATGATGCCCCATCCAAAACACTAAAGCAAGGTGAAAACTTCACCAAGGGATTCCCCAGAATAATACCAAGACATTTGCTTGTATTGGGAGGGTTGTTCAGAATCAGCAGAAGGTCTAAGTAGCATTCAGTTTTATCTGTAGCTTCAGACATCTAACAAGGTTAGCAAATATCCTCAACACATAGACAGGGACAACTAGACATTTCTGCTATGATACATCACTTAGTATCTTGTGGTTTTTAATAGCATCAATTGGAAAATACTACAAGGATTACTGGCAGGCATTCATTTAGGTTTCCTGAGAATCTTTGTGAGCTTAAAGAAACAAAGAAAGATTTCTTTAGCATTACAAAGATGAACCTGTTTAGGAGGTTGAACTGTGTTTGCACTCCTCACTGGTATTTCAGTTCTGCTTTTTCACCCTACTCTGTCCTGTGCTAAGACATATTATATGAACTATGTAAAAATCCATGGCATTCTTATTTCAGGTGGCGTGATGAAAGGGTTCAGAAAATTCATGGATGTCCTATTGGCTGATTCTTCAGAGAATTCATGAACAAATACCACTTAAGTGTCAACATGACAATACACATCAGATGTACCAAAAAGTCAGGGTGGGTATAAATGATATCCTTTGGATCTAGTCACATTACTTACTCTAAGTATGGAAATATAAAACATGTTCCAAGGATAATATATCCAAGGACAATACACATATTCTCATGAAATCAGTGTGATTGGTGTCTCTGGAGGCTCTGATAGCTTACCCAAAGCAAGCTCCTATCAACAAAATAACTGGGCATCATTTCTTAGAACACCATTCCTGGGATCCCTCTGAAAGGGTCCTACTAAGTTACTGTCAAAATGCGTACTTGCAGTTTAACATAACTGAAGTATCCTGACAATGTTTCTTTATCCATTTGTTATTTACTACTTAAAGATTTATCATTTTGTCCTTCAAGTAAAAGAGTAAAGCAAATAACAAAAACAATTTATTCCTAATTTGCAAAGACAGTACCACCAACCTTGGCCCCTGAAAAAGGAGATGACAGAGGATAATGTTCTAAGAATCCTTGTCATCAAAGAGAATTTTGAAGCCAAGATATCTTTTAAGATTGAAGCACTTGTCTTTTAAGACTACTCGCTATCCTATGAAGTTGCCCTTGTGAAAGATGCACAATGACAAAATATCGGAGTATTAGGATTGATAGAAGATAGCTAGGGGAAACAGAAAGGATTACCACGATGTGAACAAAGTATCTAAAGTTTTCTTTCTGCTAACTCCAGTTGCATATATAAAACAGGAAGATGACCAAAATGTCATTTAACATGAAAACAGGTGCATAACAATTAGGGCCATCAACTGATATAAGGATGGAGTGAATGTTTACAAAAGAAACAGCATCATTTCTCAAGGGAATTAAATAGGTTTAGTATATGTTTGAAAGTCAGTAAGTCAGACAGGACATCCTGAGACTTAAATTATAATGATTAATTAGCATTTTTATCATTTGGAAACAAGTGATATTATTTATTCTCTTTCACTGCCCACCTGTGAGATGCAGATCTGAGATGCAGTAAATTCTGTATTAGTTTTGCTGAGATGCTGTAACAAATTACCACAGATGTGCTGGATTAGTTTGAGAGGCTGGAGTTTTCAAATCAAGGTTCTGGCACCTCCATTCTCCCTTCTGATGGCTTCAAGGAAAATTTCTTCCTTGATTTCATTAGTTTCTCAGGAATCCCAGGATTTCCTGGTAGTTCTTATAGCTTCTGCATTTCAGTTCTGACTCCACCACATCATGGTTGCAGAGGTTGGCTTCTAGATGGTTCTATTGGGATGTGCAACTTTAAAGCGGTAGGCTTGGTATGGGGCCCCTAGTTTGATGGGACCTTAGGCTCTTAGTGCTCCCTAGATTTTCATGATATGACTAGCTGTTCTTTATCATCCACAATTGCTATAGGTCTAAAGCCAAAGAGACACATAATAATGGGCTGAAACCTCCAAAAGAGTGAGCCAAAGTAAACTTTTTTCTCTGACAAATGAGTTAATTCAGGTATTCTGTTACAGTGAGGAGGAGCTGACTGACAGATTCACAGATGTCCATTCACAACCCTTTGAGTCTGTAGTCCAAATGGTATTATTCAATAGAGTTACATACAGCATCAACTAGAATTATAATGACTTGAAAACACAAATGCGTCCCTTCAATTCCTTCCAGGCCATGCTTTCCTTGATAGAAAGAAATCTGTAAGTCTGAGACTTTTAAATCTCATAAATTTGAGACAGAAAATTGAAGTTTAAAGAGGCTAGTTGCTCTCCAGTCACAAATCTAGTGAGTGATGTGTTTCAGAAAAATGAGAAGTAGTGTGGTTGACAACCTGAACATTTTGTCTTATGCTATGCTCCATCCAAGGCTCTTTGACTTCAGATCTGCACAAGAACTGCCTAGAACCTTAGGAGACCCTTCTTCCTAAAGCTTGCAGGGGCTTCTCTGCCTCGGTCCTTTTCTCATTCCACTCAATCACCAGACACATGTATGGCTTTCTTTCCTTTGTGAACACAACTATGTATCCTCTATTTTCTTTTCTGTGGGACACTCATCTCAGTAATGTCAGCTCATCAACCACAGCCACCTTTCCCCGGGCCATACTTTTGTTCTCTAAATGGACCCCACAATAATGTACTTCTCTTCCTTACTGATTTTGACATTCTCCTCAGAATGGGGAAGGAGAATGTCAACAACTGTGAGAAAATTATACGCTTTATGAAAACATAGCCTTTTCTGGATTTCTCTTCAGGGGGATCTGTAATAAATATTTTAAGATCATTTAAGAACTGTTAAAATCAGTTCCATAGAAACTGCAATGGTTAGTGTGTACATGAGATTGAATATTTCTAAATCCACCCACTCTGAATATATTCATTCATTCACACACACACACACACACACACACACACACACACACACACACACACAAAACCACATTTATTTTCATACTTTTTTTTTGGATGTTCTAATCATTAAAAGTGAAGGATGCCCAAAACCATGAGGACCTTGATGTTGTTTTAGGGTCTCTAGAGCAAACTATGGATCTTGTGCTCCATCTGATTCATCAGAACCTTTGAGTGATGAGCAAAGTCTGCATGTTTCTCCTTGCTTCGGGGAAGCCATGGGTCAGTTCTCCTCCTGTCAAGACCTCAGAAACTACTACAGCTGACTTAGCTGCTGCCTCAGGCTTGCTGTATTCCACCTGCTCAAGTTTCACCTTTGCAAGGGCACTCTCTTGAGGTTCTACCAAATTACTGACATTCCTGTTTTTACTTTATCCTGCTTAACAGTTCCTGCAGAGGAGGAAGAGCCCAGGGGATGTTGGTGCCCAATACCAAAGAAATAGCAGTACCCTGCACATGTACTTAAAGAGAAATCCATCTAGGTGACAGTGTATTTATTTTCCTATACATTTTACTGAAGGGGGTGGTGAGCACGAAAGCAGGGTACTTATTTCTGATGATGCAAAGATGAACATAACAGGACCTTTACATGCTAAACTTTTAGAATATATGGTACAAAATGCACACACACACACACACACACACACACACAAATTCATCTATTCCACTTAAGTATGGCTATCACAACTTAGAAGTGGGGGTTTAACAAGTGAAATCAATGTTATGTCAATTTAAAAGGGAGAAAACCATGAAATAATGACTAAATGGTGCAGAGCAATGGCAAAAACAGTGATGCTGTCTAGAGAACAGACATGGTAATCTTGTTCACAAAATCATAAATAGCCACACTGTAGAATGAGGTAAGTCACTGTCTGTCTTTGTTAGGATTTCTATTGCTGCAATGAAACACCATGACCAAAAAGTAAGTGGGGGAGGGAATGGTTGATTTGGCTTACACTTCCACATTGCTGTCATTGAAGGGAGTTAGGGCAGGAATGCAAACAGGGCAGGAACCTGGAGGCAGGAGCTGATTCAGAGGCCATGGAGAGATGCTGCTTATTGGCTTACTTTCCATGGCTTGCTCACATAGAACCCAGGACTACCAGCCCAGAAATAGAATTGCCCACAGTTGGCTGGGCCTTCCCTATCAATCACTAATTAAGAAAATGCCTTACACCTGGACCTTATGGAGGCATTTTTCTCAATTGAGGTTGCCTTCTTTCTGATAACTATTGCTTGTGTCAAGTTGACATAAAAGCAGCCAGCACACTAAGTTACCTTCACCCCTGTAGGTTTCCTCATTTGTTCTAAAAATATGAGATCCTTTCTTAAGGTGCATCCTATGAGGATAAGAAAATGTTTGCCCACGTGATACATTTTTTAATAGCTAATACATTTTTAGTTTTTTTTCTTCCTGCTGCAATGGTGAATGCTATCAGTAGTGTTTATGGGTGTGCTCAGTACTGCAAAGTCATTCCATTCTCCTTATTCTGATTTTTCTCTTTTACAATTTTCAATTCACTGTCCTCTATTAAACCTTGACAATAGACTTGGTTCTCAGAAGTTTTCCAAAAACATCCACATCATTCAAACTCTTAAAACCTGTGACAAAATTATTTTATTACTCCTGGAGGACATGGATTGACTACTCTTATTTAGCTTCTAATGAATGTTTGGAAGCTGTGGCATAATAAGTTAACTTCTTCTTGCCTTTTCTAGAAAAAAAAATCATATTGTCAGGGGGAATACACAATATTCTAGAAATACTGACTACTTCTTCAGCATTTTTTCAATACTCATGAGTGATAATTATTTTTGGTATTACAATTCTAAGAAATGTAACTTGGAAATCTTGAGATTTAAATGCAATTTTAACTATGGGTATAAGCAAAAAATGATTTTAAAGGAACATGAACTATTTTTCTGACTTTTATGAAAGAATTAAAGCAGCAGATATTTTAGTAAAAAGCAAAGATGTATAGAATGTTCAATGGCCATTTGTATGAAGTACATGAATTTTTGACATATTAATTTTTACATTTAGACAAATGCCTATTTGTGAAACATATTTAAGAGAAGAGTTAACTAGGTATCCTATTTGAAACATAGCAATGTTACATATAGGATGATCTATGGTATCAGACATTAGTAAGAATGAAATTGATGTTATTAATCTTACCATTTAAAAGTTTTCATGGAGAATGTCTCTAAGCCTGATAACCTGAGCTAATACTCAGAACTCATATGGTGGAAGGAGAGAGAACTATCTCCTATAAGTTGTCCTCTGAATTCCATCTATGTGCTATGGCACTCATGACCTCCCTCAAAATGGATTAATAAAACAAATGTACTTAAATTTCTTTTAAAGTTTTTGTGTTTTTTGAGAAATTACTTCGGAGAATTTAGGGAGAAGGTTTGACATTGTAAATTCTCAGGCAATGGTTGAAAAGGAAGTTTAGGAAAATTTTCTGGGGTTTTATATTGAAGACCTTTGAGAGAAACTGCAGCATAGAAGAGATACCTCCAAGAAAATAAAAAAGCATCTGAGACTCCCCTAAGGAAAAAGACAATGATTCCATTATTTATAAGAAGAAAACATAATATTCTTATAAATCTGCCCTATCTTTATGAATTTAACACATAGATAATCATTTCTTAGAAAATACACATACATTCCAAAAGTTTGTTCAAATGTATTATTTGGGACAAACTAAACCCTTAAAGGTAATCACACCATAAAGACTGACATTGAAATCCTTTTCTCCACAATGCCCAAAAACCTTCAGAAAGAAAATTAAGTAAGAAAACTCTCACTAGAAAAGGAAAGCAATAAGCCAAATTCAGTTTGCCTGAAAGTGGTGGGA
>CABHPH010152009.1:0-46602 GCA_902168325.1 Peromyscus nudipes | reverse complement strand
AAACAAAACAAAATAACATGCCTCTTCAAAGTTTTAAGAAACAAAACAAAAACCTAGGTTGTGGGAATTGAACTCAGGTCTTCTTGCTTGTAAAGCAAGCATTTAACCCACTATACCATCTTCTCTGCATGTGTCAACAACTGAGCAGAATTACTCAAAGCCCACAGATCAGAGTAGGGTACACGCTTACTGATCTGTATGCTATGTTCTTTTTCAAATTGCCATCATTTTATTATCACACAGAAGAATTTCACTGCTAAAAATTCCTGTTGTGTGCTTACTTTCCTATGGGTCCTTACCAACCCTTGGCAACCACTAATCTCTTCACTGTCTCTCTCGTTTTGCCTTTTCCAGAATCTCATACATGATAAATCATTCAATATGTTACTTTTCAGATGGCTTCTTTTACATAAGAAAATGAAGAAGTTTGTTAATGTGAAATTTTAAGTTGACATCTAAATTTTTTCATCATAAACTTAAGTTACTTCAAAGGTTATACTTCAAGGTTATTAAAAATATAGACATTAGAATAATTCTATTTATTAAGTGTGATTTTTCAAAAGTAAATAAATGCAAGACTCTCATAAAGCTGTGAAATACTGCTGTAAAGGTGAGCACATTATGATCTGCTGAACTCCTTATGGAGGAAACTCGGGAGACATGGAGTTAAAACTGGCTTAAAGGAAGATGGAGTGAACATTCATTTGTGTATTAAAAGTGTAGCGATGACTGGGCAGATGGAGGCCAGATTGTGTTTTGTACAGAAGAAGGTGGTCAGTGTCTCCACTGGACAGAATTCACTAGCATGTCTGTAGACAATTCATAGATTTTGTTATCCATCATTCTTCTAAATGCATCCAAAAGCTAAAATTCCTACACCAACTTGATAAACATCTTCATATTTACATGCATATGTTACATACACATGTACATGCACAAAATGAATATCTAAAATGTTATTTTTGCTTAAAAATTATCTCTTTTTATATAATCTCTCATTGTGTAATACTTTACAATTTTTCTTTCCTCTTTCTAAAATAAATATATATTTCAATTAAATGCTTTTCTCTAGGGTTGCAAGGCGAATGATTAATTGGAGGTGTATTTAGATAGCATAATGATTATCATTAATATGTAATAATAATAATAATTAAGAGGCAATAAGTAAAAACATTTGATAACTGAAAAATAATGCTGTGACATAGATGTTTTTATTAAAATTCAATCTGTGAAAGAAATTGTATGTCAAGTATTGTATTTGCTCCCAATTTCAGTTCTACATATTTGTCATTATAGAGAGTTAGATGGGAGAGAAAGATAACATCATCTTAAGCTTTATAAATTTAGGTTGAGACATTAGGATACATGAAAATTATTAATGTTTAACTGTGTTGTTATTATTATTATTATTAGGTTTAACTGTGTTTACTGATGTGTGTGAAGGAAGGGTGCACACATTCTACGATAGGTTTGTGGAGGGTCAGGGGACAACTTGAAGCAGTTGCTTTTCTTCGTCTACCACATAGGTTCCTGGATCAACTCGGGTCATTTGGTCTTACAGGACGCTTACTTGATGAGCCATCTGAGTGGCCCGTAAGAACAATGTTGGGTTAGTCACTTTTAGAGAGAGATCTATCAGAAAGGGATTTAGAATCAAATCCCTTTCACCTGTACGTGCTTACAGACCTTCTGCAAAGTCTTCCTGTAAACTTGGGAATTCACATACCTAGACTGAAGACGGTTATCATAAGTCGCTCAACATTGTGTGACCAGAGACATCCTCCCATTTTTAAATCTATTCTTGCTTTTTAAAAACCTATATTTATAATTCTTTTTCATAATGTATTTAGAAAAAAAATAAAAAGTAACTTTTATTACCAAGAAAATTTTAGACAATATCCATATGTGGGTACATTGAAGATTTTCCACAGTGGCCAAAATTTCCTAATTTCACTTTGCTCTGAAGCTAGTTGACTTGTTTTCTGTGGCCATGGAGGCACTGATGTTTAAGTGATAGCACTGTTAACAAGAGGTATATTGATTGCACCCATTATACCAGGCATTATACTGAGATAGGTAGATCATTTGGTCCTGATATGTGTGAATCTGGATTTTATAGGTAAGGGTGTCAAGCGTGGTTTAGCAAATAGAGTGCCTCCTTCAAGGTCAAGTAACTCATAAAACAGGATGCCATATTTCTCCCTTCCAGTTTTGAGCTCCCCATTATTGCACTGGACTGTGATAGTGGCTTGGAACGAAGGTGAAGCTTTATTCCACCACGTTAGTTGATCTAGTATGGACTCTAACATTCCCATGTTGTATTTCACATTTCTTCATCTTCAGTTAAAGTCAGTTTCATATTGCTTTTGAAATTCCTCACCTCTACCGTGTCTGATTTGGACAAACTGACTAAAAGCTTCCTTCCAAACACTCAAGTCCTTTGGTTCTACAGCTTCCTTTGAATCTACAGCTTGTTGGAAATGTTTCACATAAAACAATTATTAGAAGAGCAAATCCCATCTGCCACTCTTTGTCTTTCTGGCTGAGGAGAACAGTTTTTCCATACTAAATCCAGCTAAGCTTTCACTCTGCCTCCCACTTCTTGTCACTCTTCTCTCCTCCCAACTTTCTCTGTTATAAGCTGTGTCTGTATTTTTCTCCTCTTAGATGGCTCCTGCTCCTCTACTGGTCACTGGTTTGCAAGGCTTCAAGGAGGCCTGCCAACCAATTATTTTTGCAAGTCTGCTTTAATACTTATTAACCTTTTCAGCCAAGGAAGGTTCATACCATCAGGAAAGGCAGTGACTCCTTGTACGATCTATTTCCTTAGGAAATGATTTTTAAAATCAGGAAAAAGATTTCAAAATGTAATCCTCTTGACTCTGCCAGGAGAATTGAAATCTTTGTGGTATGGGTTCTTCATTCATAGGAAGGCATGATGTTCTGGTGGGATCCTTCTAAAATGAAGGGTGAGGGAAGAGAGTGGCAAAGGAGAATAAACTATAATCACTTATAAAAATATTAAAATAATTTAATTTAAAATACTACTTCCTACAAACATAGAAACCTCATGGGAGCAGAGAATTAACCAGGTAAGTTTGGAGTGTTGAGATTGGAACGGGCCTGATGAAGTAATGGGTAGAGTAACTCTTGGGAGGCATGGGACAGCCTGGGGGCATTCTGATGAAATGACAAATGCAACTAGGAACTGTCTACTTAACAATTTTGCCCAAGGCCAGTCTATCTATGGAGGTCATCTGCTTCAACCCCAGACCTGCAGACGTGATTGCATCCAAACCACATAGGGTTTACACTTGGGTTCCTATCCAAACTGAAATAACTCTTGTGAAAGAGATCCAATAACCTTGGGCCAGAGAAAAGTGATTACAAATTGTTTACTCTATATTTTTGAAAGCATAAATATCCAAAGCTAGCCAATAATGATAACTATTTATGAACTATGCCACTGCCATTCTGAGATGACCCAAACCCTGTACAGACTAAATAAAAACAATTGTTTCCTTCAGCTCCTTCAGATATTCCATGGAGAGTTTTCAATAAAAGAGGAAGTACTAGCCATATTCAATCCAGTAGTGTACTAATGGCAACAAGACTTCACCCAGACACCCAGACTGATTTTTATGAAAATAACCTTCAGGCTCATACATCTGCTCAGTAAATTCCCAATAATGGCTGGATTTAAGCTCTTTTATGAAAGGCAAAATCTTAGGAGAGGTATTGAGTGAAAGTTAAGCATTTGGGGAAACACTCTTCATGGAAGGTGTCTAAGACTTTACATTTCTCAATGTACTAGTAGAGACTTGTGTCAGAATGCCTAAGAGCTCAGCCTCAATGCTACCGAAACCAAGGAGAGAAGAATTACAACTTAGTCTGCTTTATTCTGTCTCAGCTAACCATGGTGTAAAAACTATCCTCAAAAGGCTGAAAACAGTGCAAAACCAGCTCACCAAGAAGTGTGTTCTTGAGCTGAGGAGGTGGCTTAGTGGTAGAGAGGTTTCCCCAGAAGGCTGGAGTCGATGATCCTTAGCCCCACAGAAAAGAGAAACAGAGAAATCCATACTCAATCTCACTTTTCTAAATGTTTGCTAGCTGGGTTTCACCTACCAACAGCCCTGTTATTAGTGTTGGCTTGAGGTACTCTATGAGGGACAATGACATGCGCATAGGTGGCAAGTCACTGAGCTTAAAATATGCAGCAGCATGCAGAATGAGAGCATAGATGCAAGTTCTCATTGCTCTGTTCACCTATGGAGGAAAATATTAGCACACTGCTTTAATTGCCTTTTTGTATGATCAGTTTTAGAAAGTCAGTCATATCTCAAATATCACCACCACAAGCCAACATCTATGCACATAGAATCAGAAATCCTTTTCTCGGTCTCCATGTTTAAAGAGAAGGGGATACATCATTTTATTTTTCTTTGTTGGATTCTTTTTTTTTCTTTTCAGACATGTGAGTCAATCATTCTGAGGTGATTCCTTTCTGAAGCTAATCCAACATTCATAGAGCAAGCCTTAATGAGTCCACTAGGAATAAACAAATTAGTCTCCAGGATGTATTATGCATTAATTAATCAAACTAATAGTATTGTATAATGTGTAATAGATGACAATTAGTTCTAAGTACAATACTCACAGACAAGAGAGAACCTGAGAGAAAATATGGAGTAATAGAGAAAAAAAAGACTTACAAAATACAAGTTAAACAGCTCTGCTTTCCCTCCTCTTATATCAGGTCATTCAGTGGCAATGATAATAGGGGAAGACAATCTTCCCAGTGGAGATAGCTATAGGATGCAGATACTGCTAGTGAAATGCAGAAACATGGAGCAGCAGCATCTCTATGTCCACAGTAAGAGTGAGTGAACAGAGCAGTGGCTCTCAACTTGTGTGTCATAACCCCGTGGAGGCCAAATAATCCTTTCTCAGGGGTCATATATCAAATATCCTGCATATCAGATATTTACATTATGACTCATAACTGTAGCAAAATTACAGTTATGAATTAGCAATGGAATAATTTTAGGGTTGGGGTTTTCCCACAACATGGAGAACTGTATTCAAGTATCAAGAGCATTAGGAAGGTAAGAATAGAGCCTGGCATCTGCTGTGGCACAACTCGGGAGCAAATTGTAGCCAGAGGATTTCTCAGGTCCCTCCTGGCTCCCTGTGGACCCACAGCCACTTATAAAATAATCATTCAAAGGCTTAATATTATTTATAACTGCTAGGACATTAGCTCAGGCTTATTACTGACTAGCTCTTACACTTAAATTAACCCATAATTCTTATCTGTGTTTAGCCACATGGCTTGTTACCTTTTCTCAGTTCTGCCTTATCATCTTGCTTCCTCTGTGTCTAACTGGTGACTCCTGACTTTGTCCTTCCTCTTCCCAGAATTCTCCTCATCTGCTCACCTCCTCTATACTCCCTGCCTGGCTACTGGCCAATCAGTGTTTTATTAAACCAGTGTACAAAAGCATTATTCCACAGCATTTCTCCTTTTCTGTCTAATCAAAAAGGAGGGTTTTAACTTAACATAGTAAAATTATATATAATAGAACAGTTATCAAGCAAGAATCACAGTTACAATATCCAGTCCATTTATATTTGGCAAATTCAAAGAAAATATCCTACTTATCCTATATTTGTGAGTCCAAGGTTTCATATCTAATTTATCTTTTATCATGAATAAGGAAAATTATAACTATGTAGTCTGCAACTACATCAAAGACCTCAAAAGGATATAATATTATCTAAGTGAACAGGAAGAGCATTGTAAGCAACTTCCAAAAATCTAGAATGACAGAGACAGCTGGCTGCCTGGACAGTCACTCAAAGTTCCTGTGCAATGTTGGGGCATCCTCCTTCATCCTATAGGCCTAGAGTCTCTCAGTCACTTCTCTCTGTATCCTGTAGAATGTCTGGCAGTCTCCTCTATGAAGAAGAAACCTAAAGGATCATTTTGCCTTGTTTTGACAAATTCACTGGTCATTTTCCTATGGGTCCTGCATGCCCAGTTTATGCAACATACTGTCAATCAGTCGCTGTAAGGGCTCTTTTTTGCCCAGTGGCTAACTTTTGCCACAAAGAAAACAAACTCCATAATGAGTTTATCCAATGTCCATTATTTTCTCTAAAGCAGATTGGTGCTGCCAGGAGCAACATGTCTTAATGTCAAGAAAGTCAAACATTTTAAAACATTTTAAGCCGGGCGGTGGTGGCGCATGCCTTTAATCCCAGCACTCGGGAGGCAGAGGCAGAGGCAAGCGGATCTCTATGAGTTCGAGGCCAGCCTGGGCTACAGAGTGAGTTCCAGGGCAGACTCCAAAGCTACACAGAGAAACCTTGTCTCGAAAAAGACAAAACAAAACATTTTAAATGTCTTATTCTGTAGGTCTTTGAAGTGTATGAAGATTATCTACCTAATTGAAATATATCTATGTATATCTAAAAACTTAATTAACATGACTATAAGTTTGATTATTGTAAATGACTAATTATTAATCTGTGCTTCTCAACTATACATTGTAATTTCAAATGAGTTACATAAACATGATACCTTAAATGAGAATAGAAATATATGTAGTATAACAAAGTTAACTTTAAATTTGTGATAAACTAAAATCTATAGCAACTTCAAACATTTTACACAAATTGTTGCTCTTTAAAAGTAAATTCAATAATATACCCTTTCACTCTATCATATCTATATCATATCTCCGTTTTTTTAGAAATAGATTGCATTTATAATCAACCCCCTTTAAACAAAAATAAGCATTTATAAACAATATTTTGGGAATTTGAGCATAGATTCTCATACTACTTCCTGCTGGTTGTGGGCAGTGGTAATCTTATGGGGATCCTGAAAATTAAGAATTATGGTCAAGTCCTGAATGGAGTAATCTGTGATGCTGTACTCTAAGTCAGTTGCCTTGAAGCTGTTCTGGATGTTGGATCATCTACAGATCTCTAAGGGGGTCTTCCTTGATCAAACTATACTAGCTTGGAAGCAATCCATAGGTTCTCATCTTCTGTGGAAACAAAAGCAGAACCTCTTTTCCAAAGCAACATACCCTTAAACACAAATTTTGAAGTCAAGATACCTTTAAAATATACATATTGGTTTAACTGAGCAGCCTTTACAATCAAATGTCTTTCTGCAGTTAAAAATCCCAAAGACAATATAATCTAGACTCTCAGTGTGATTTCCACGGCTCATTTTTTTATATAACTTTTGCTTTCTCTTTAAAGACCTTACTTTTTAATAAGAAAAAATTATTTCTTTATATAACTGTCTATCCTCCTTTACCTCTCTCTTCCAAGCCTACATTCGTTTTTACACACATTGTAAACTGTTTAAGATTTATGCCATCTGCATCTGTCTTATTGTGAATCTTTTGCTTTAAACTGCAGCATGGTTAGGACACAAGCAGCAGCCTTGGCTGCTGACTCCATCCACCTCAGCTTCCCCACATGGCAGGGGTAATTCACTGCCAGCTTTGGGAGCCATGCTTTCTGCTCACTCTGGGAGGCAGTGGGTCCATGCCTCCATCCAGCAGCATGTAGCCCAGAAAGCTCTTCTTTTTTCTTTTCTTCTGTACTAGCAAAAGCTAAATACACCATGCAGTGTGCTGCACACCTTGGAGACGCCACTGTGTACTGCTGTAGGAATCCGCCATGCTGCACTCAAGCCCACATGCCTTTAACCTGTCATACTGTAGCTCACATCTGCACACTACTGTGTCTCTGTATCTTGGTGTCTCTGAATCTTGGCCCACATGAGATGTGAAGTAGAAAGCTGTTTTTAGCTCAATTTTAGAATTTCTTTTTGGGTTCTCTCAAGTTTTAGATGAAAAGACTTGTCACCATGTCTGGGCACCATTGGTAGCCAGAGGATTTCTCAGGTCCCACCTGGCACCCTGTGGACCTGCAGTCACTTATAAAATAATCATTCAGAGGCTTAATATTATTTATAACTTTTAGGCCATTAGCTCAGACTTATTACTGACTAGCTCTTACACTTAACCCACAATTCTTTATCTATGTTTAGCCATATGGCTTGGTACCTTTGCTCAGTTCTGCCTTGTCATCTTGCCTCCTCTGTGTATGGTTGGTGACACCTGACTCTGTCCTTCCTCTTCCCAGAATTTTCCTCGTCTGTTTGCCTTGCCTATACTTCCTGCCTGGCTACTGGCCAATCAGCGTTTGATTAAACCAGTGTACAAAAGCATTATCCCACAGCAGCAAATCATTGCTTTTTCATTTTTAAATAGTTAGAAAGATCAAAAAGTTGGGATAGGGATACAGCCCAGTGTGTTGGGTGCTTGCTTAGCACACAGGAAGTCCAGGCTTGGCTCCTCAGCACTATACACAATCAGATGTCAGCCCCTCATTCTGTCACATGGGAAGGAGAGGAAGGAGGAACAAACCAGAAGGTCAGGTCATCCTCAGTATGAAGTTAGCCTGGCTACATGTGACATTTCACGACACATGAATATTACAGAACATTCCAATTTCAACGTCTAGAGTATTTTTTGAAACATTGCCACACACATTTGTCATGTCTTGTCTGCTAGTGCTTTATGCTACAGTGCACTGAGTAATTGCGACAGAGACTTTTGGCTCAGCAAAACCAAAAACTATTCATTTTCCAGATTTTTACATAAGTTTTCCAGCTCTAAGAGATGAGAAGAATTATTGTCAATCATAGAACACCTATGTCCATAACATAGAGGCCCATAGATGGTATAGGCATATAAACCGAACTCTGTAAAGTGCCTGCCATTCCCTAAGGCATGAGCGAGAAACATTATTTCCTTTTTCTTGCTCAATTTGTCAGTCTGATTTTCAAAAGAAAAAAAAAGAAAAGAAAGAAAGAAATGAAATGAATGGGCATGAAATGAAGGGATAATAAACAACTGTGTCTGTTGGTGCTTTTCCACAGGGACATGGTAAGAAAGGGGAAAGCAACTTTGGAGACTGTCAGAACTAAACATGTGGGAAAGAGCCAGCGTAAAGACATTCAGTAGATTGGCTTAGATTCCAATATAGACTTGGCCTTCTTATCCAAGACCATACATTTGAAGATTAGAAAATCATATAGTTTGAAAGCCAGTTTTCTGGTTTTGAACAATAAGAGTTTTTCAAGAGGAAGCTATTCTTAGTGTAGAAGGCAGAGGTATCTTTGAAATAAAGGCACTGTACATGTACCATTTAGTCTCAAACATTTTAGGAAAAAAATATGTGTATTCATGAATATATACATGAATTTATATATGAATGTAATGTATATCTATATATTGGGGAATATGCACATTTGTTGAATTAGTAACAAAGGAGTAATTTGAATGAAAGGAAGCATGGATCCATTTGTATACTCATATCTTTTTTATTTGTTATGTATATGTATGCAAGTATGTCCGTGTTAGTATAAGCTACATGTGTTTGGGTGCCTTAGGAGACCAGGAGAGGGCACTGGATCTCCTGTAACCGGAGTTAGAGGTGCTTGTATGCCATAGAACATGATGCACCACTTCTAACTGTTGCTCTATCTTCTTGAACATGAGTTACAAATGGCCTTATGCGAAGATCTTCCTTACTAGGTACTTGGGTATGGAATGCTCCTTTAGTGTGATGAATCTTAGACACACCACATCAACGAATCCAGAGATCTCATTTTCCAGGTGGTTCATAGTCAGAGTTGGAAAAGAGAAATCCACATGAGATTTGGAAGGCAGTCACACACATTGTCAGAGAAGTCATATCTTTTCTCTCTGGTGAGACACACAAGTCGTCAGCTCCCACAGGAATTCATCCCTCTACTTTTCTGGGCCCTAGGGGAATGTGTGCACAACTTGGATGTGAAGACTAGGGTGCTCTCTATATTTGAAAGTCCATGTGGCAACATTTCTGAGTGAAGGAATATAGAGTCAGTGGTCCTGGTTCTAGACTGTCCCTGGCTTTCTCCCATAAATATCTCTTCAGCTCCCACAGTCCTCTAATACAATCTGCCAGGTATGTCTACATGATGAATAGAGCATGTCCTGCAGGTGCACAAAGCTGAGGACTTCCATGAAAGTGGTCTAATATTAAATCACAAATTTACTTTAAAAACCTGAAGTTTATTGTTGTAGCTGGAGTGCAACATCAAGTATCAACTTTATAGATGATAATGTTGTCTCTCTACATATTTCAAAAGATTGAACACATCTATTCTGTATTTTGAAAATTTCCCTTAGTCTGTACTATTTAATGCGGTTCTGCCTCTCTGATCAAACTGATTTATACCATTGATTTTTGATGATAAAACAAGGTCATTTATCAAGTGACCTCCTCCCCATAACTCAAGCTTTGCATTATCTCTGTGTCCTGAGGGAAGCTCCTCATTATCCAGAACTTCTCAGACAATGGACCAAAAAAAAATGATAATCAAAATTAAGATCTGTGTTTGTTGAGTACATACTATGTGGAAAGTTCTGTGCCATATTTTATCTTCCAAACTAATGTCTCACCAACTGGGTAACACCCCTATATCACAGACAAGAAAATAAAGGCCACAGCAGTTGTCACTTGTCCAATTGCTGAGAGCTGAATAATGATAAATTGCAAAATAGAAACTTGAAGGTAGTTTCAAGTCTCTAACCAATACATGTTTTCATTGTACTAAGCTGCCATTCAAGGACAAAAGGTGCCCTTCATACTCTGTGGGGGACATTTGCTTTTTGCTGGCAAGGAATTCACTGGATTTCAATATTTCATTCTTGTTTATTCATATTCCAGAGTTATTATAAATAAGACAAAAATCCAGCCACTTGGTATATTCTGCCCTCTTACATAATCTGTATATCTCAGAGACCAGAAAACTAATAATTACTGGTATATATAGAGAGAGAAAATCACAAAACTTCCCAGAGAAGTAATAGTCCATTTAAACCTATAGACAGTATTTTAATTTTTTAAATCCTAATGATATATCCTTATACTTGAAAAAAATAGTAATTCAACATTTCTTTTGATTTACTTGTACATCTGTCATATATCTCATTTAAACTTCAGAGTGATCAACTTAGGGAGGATGGTGAGCTAAGGTTATTAGTGCTTGATTTACAGACTCAGATATTACACTCTGAAAATTACGTAACTCATCCAAGGAGAATCTGTCCTTTTTATCTATACCTAGCTTTGTTTTTCATTTTCTCTTAGACAGAGTGCCAGCTGGCATTTGCTGGCTATTTCTTACACAATTTCTACTCCGGTCAGTTGGTCGGAGACCAGTTCTCCCCATCGCCACTACCAGCAGACGTATTCGTCACCAGATAACATCCTCTGGGTCACAAATGATGTGTTCAAAATGAAGAAGTGACCCACTGCAATTTTTTTCTGTGCTAATCCTATAAGGATGGCAGTGAAGGAAATACCCTCATCTTCCCCGAACTTGTAGCTGGAGGAATATAAAGCTTTAGTTGCGTAGATCAACACAGAATAAAGATAAGGTGAGGACAACACAGAAGAATCAATAAAGTATAAAGGGACAATTTCATGTTGTGTTCAGTGCTGGCATGGAGCTATAATGGAGTAACTACTTAAGAATGTCTCAGATGCATTTCAAATAAAAATCTGAGCATATGCCTAAAATTTGGAAATACAAAATGCTTCAAAAATCAAAAATATTTCTGTGCCAACATGCTGCCACAAGCAAACAACTCCACACCTGATCTTTGTGAGGTGTCACAGTCAGAACTCAAGACACACTGAAAACCCTGTGGAGCATCACCCCCAGGAACGGGGTAGGTGGTGCAAATGAAACGTACGTGCGTTTTATGCTGATGCTTGGTTCCCAACTTTAAAGTTTCTCATTATGCATATGAAAAGATTCCAAAATCAGAAACACTTGTGATCTCAGCATTTTGAAGAAAGGATACTCAGATTGTGTATTGTATGCCACCAGTTTCAACATTTTTCTTCATTTTACTCTCACTTTCTTGTTGATTTTCCCAATTCTTTAACTTTTCCTCCTGCTTCTTCTCACACTTTCTGTCTCCCCCCACCCATCTTGCCCTTCCTTGTCCTATTTACTCCCCCCTCCTTTCTTCCTTACTCTTCTCCCTTAATTTCATAAGCCTAAAGAGGTTTAAATTATTCACACCCAAGTTCAGAGTCTTAACTGCATCTGGAACTCTTGTTTACTAATTCTTTATAAAATCTTTACAAGGCAAATGACCTCCTTAGAGTATATTTCAGCACCATTTTCACACTGACTGAGATGTACCTCCAACCAAGTATTCATTTCTATTTTCCTTCTCTAGAGAATTTTCCCACTTGATTATCCATTGGAGAAATCAGTATGTTTAGAACCTGACATTTATTTAAGCTGCATAATTGCGTATGTGGTATAAAGGATACCAATAAGGCAAGATTGACTTGAGTGATATATTTATGCTGAGAAAATCCAGTTGGTTTATGCTATAATCAAAGCTGAGAGATTGAATTATAGCTCCAGTCGTCAATGTCTCCCTTAATCAATTATTTTTACTATGTTAGGCAGGATTTATAACTGAAAACAAGCATTTCCGAATTGCTTCTCTGTGTGATTTCCCTTTTTCCTGATGGTTCTTTTGAACTACAAACTGATAAATCCTGTACGGCACCTCAACATCATTCATGCCAGGATGATGAAAGAGAACAGAAGAGCATCCTTGTCTGAGTGATGAAGAAGCACACAGTAAGTAACATATAGTCAAATGAAAGGGATACGGCATTTTATAGTATAAAACTGTCAATTGGATTATCACTGTATTGGGGTTTACTTGCATGGCACTGAGAGGTGGAAGCATCAGGACTTCTGTAGGCAGCAATCAGAGAACAACATTATCAGTTATCATGTAGAGTTTGAACATGAAACAATGACTTCTAAAGGCTGGGAAGGGAAGGGGTAGGGATGTGTGGGAAAAAGCTGATTAGAATTCTCTCTTTTTGATTTGGACCACTGTTGTTTCTTTGCTCTCTGATGACACCTGACATTTTCAGCATCCTCTGCCCATGGCCTTCTCTGCTGGACTTATTCAGACAGGATTTTACCATACCCAGAAAACCATAGAGTCTAATCTCTAGGATTGCCATGGGGGTCTTCTCTTAGCTTCTCTTGTTATGTATGGGGAAGACATAACACCCTTAATCAGTCTCCATCATTATTAAGCCTGTCAAGACATACTTTGGTGTCAGACTTTGGTTCATCCAAATTCAAACTTCGGTTATGATTCTCAAAACTGGTTTTGAGACACTTCTTCTTCACAAGCCCTGCTTCCGTGGTCTAATTTCTCCTTCATGTAGACCATATCTAACTTTCTTATAGTTTGGTAAACTGAGTGATAGTAAGCAGTCTATTGATGTGAATCTCTTCCATTCAAAGCAGTTTGTCCAACTCCCAGCAAAAATAAAATTCTCATTTACAAAACCAATATTCTGTAGTTAAATCAATCTATAGTCATCTATATGTGTGGCAGTTTGGAATAACTAAGTCATTATTTTTTTTACCCTGCTTGTATACACTTAATGTTTAGATTTAAATTCCAATCAACTAATCTGTTTGCCAGCTGCATGCTGAGTAAAATTAAGCAGCTTGAAAAGAATAAATGAACTAACTGGTTGGAGAATGCTGGGGAATTTCCCAGAGGACCAGTTCCCAGGAAATAGTTATCTCACAGCATGGTGGTGCTCTGCCTACAACCCCAGGAGAATAGAGCTTGAGAGGAATGCTTTTTTCCCCCCTTGACTGCATGTAAACTGAGGAGGAGTTTGGTGAGATTTGAGTTTGGGGCATAAGTGAAGGGATTCCTGACTTCTATATCAGGAAGAAAGCTAACAGACTCAGTTATAATACCACAGTTACTTGCAAACAGAGATGACTTTGCCCTTATGGGACATTTGGAACTATCTGGAGCCATTTTTAATTGATCGCTACTTGTGTTGAGTACGCAGAAATGAGAAATGTTACTAAACATGTTGCAATGAACAAGACAGCCCACCACAGAAGAGTCATGTGTTCTAAAATGGCAGTAGCATAAAATGGCTAGTGAGAAACCCTGCTTACCCTGAGGTGGAGCATTCTAAACCATGAAGCAGGGTAACAGAGAGGGATACTTGGAAATCTTGAAATAAAAAGCTCTTCACTATCTCCCCTTTCCATATTCATTTAGAAAATAGCATTAGGGGGTTTGTGCACTGATCATATGGTAGGTAGAAAATAAATGCCAGGGCGTCTTGGGCTCCCCACAACTGATCAGTTTGAAGCTTAAAGAATAGTAGCACAGAAATCTTCAGAATGCTCGATTACACATTCTCTGAAAGAATTTTTCAAAAGCATGTCTTTTCACATTTTAAAATTGATATCTACATTTAAAATCATTATTGTGTGAAGATATGCAAGTTATGTAATCTCCAGCAGTGAGGCCTATTACATATGTACTTGAAATATATATTTTTTAAAAAACATAAAATAAACCTCACAGGCTTCAGATTTAGTTCATTCAACTTCAGAAACATATATCTTCTAAATATGATCATGGGCTGACCTTCTGCTCATTGTAAAACTTCCCGCCCACATCATGTCAAATGCTGCTTCAAGTAGAAGCTTTTTAGGATTTAGCTTTTAATCTAAGAAATATGTAACATGCATCACTGGGGCAACTATTTTAATTTTTGTGTTCTCATTCAAACTCATTTGAAAAAGGAAAGTAAGGAAACCATTCACGATCAGAATGTAATCTTGGAATGATTAACAAGAAACTCAGAGTATAAAGTGTTCCTGCAAAGGTGAAGAGTTGAGCTGGAGTTACCAGAAGCCATAACAAGGCAGGCATGGTAGCTGGTAGCAGAAAGGCAGTGTTCCTTTTGCAAGATGTAAGGTAGTTTCAGGGTAGTCTTCAGAAGCATGTGGGACAACTTTCCTAGTTTATGCAGTCACAAATAACAAA
The DNA here is from genome assembly GCA_902168325.1 of Peromyscus nudipes. Taxonomy (NCBI): domain Eukaryota; kingdom Metazoa; phylum Chordata; class Mammalia; order Rodentia; family Cricetidae; genus Peromyscus; species Peromyscus nudipes. Next base: position 31,606 of record CABHPH010152009.1, on the reverse strand, counting down.
GATATGTGTAGATGGAGTTTTCTACAGTCCCGCCTTGGCCCGCAGCCACTCAGACCCAAATAAACACACAGAGGCTTATATTAATGCATGGCCTAATGGCTCAGGCTTCTTGCTAGCTAGATCTTACATCTTAAATTAACCCATTTCTATAAATCTATACCTTGCCTCATGGCTCGTGGCTTATTGGTATCTTTACATCTTGCTTCCTCTGTGTCTGGCTTGTGACTCCTGACTCAGCCTTCCTGTTCCCCCAAATTCTTCTCTCTCTTTGTCCCGCCTATACTTCCTGCCTAGCTACTGGCCAATCAGCACTTTATTTATTAACCAATCAAAACAACACATTCACAGCATACAGAGTGATATTCACAGTAGATATGGTGTACAAAAGAGTGTGGAAGCCAAGAAGTGACACTGGCTTTATCTGTCTTTTTGGAGGATGGTCAAGTATTGTTTCTGCAGCATGAAACAGCTCTCCTCACTCAGTTGCATCAGCTCTGGGGAGGACTATTCAAACCAAGAGAAACAGATGCCGACAGAGGAAACGAATCTAGCTCTGTCCCTTTTCTAAGTGACAGTCTTGTTCTATGCAGATCTTGACTGAATTGTTTTCCCTGGTGACCATGACAGCGAGATTCACTGGGAAAAAATGCTTACAGTTTTCCTGGTTGTGGGAAACAAGAGGCCATGTGATCATCAATATAAAAATGACCTCGCACATCAAATGATATATTTTCCCCACATAGAAGATGTCTTTCCTTGACCTTCAATTAAATATTTACTTGCTTATCTGTTCTCCAATGCTGTGCAGTATGAACACTGGCATTTCATCAGCCCTTCACAACTATATCACCTGTGCCTGGGAGAAGGCCAGGAAGCCAGCAGGTGCACAATCAATATTTATAACATAAATATTCAACAGACCACCTTGGGAATACTTATAGACAAGCTTCAGGTAGTAGAGTGGACCTCATCCTGATTGACCTGAGGCTTGACCAACCATGCTGGAGTTTTTATTTCATGATCTCCATACACAGGTGGGAACTGACTCACACTGACCAATGGTAGTTACATGAAGACATTCATTTCTGCACATGCTTTACAAGAATGAAATTCAAAACAGTAGTGAGTATATTTGTTCTTTTTTTTTTTCCAAATGACTTTTGAAACCAGGTCTCACATGAAGCCCAGCCCAGTCTAGCCTTGAACTGACTTTAGAGCTTAGACTGGCCTTCAACTTCTGATTTTCATGTCTCTGTCTTCAAAGTTTGGGATTAAATATGTACATCAGAATGCCAAAATGAGTATGCATTTTTAAAAATACATTTTTATTGATGTTTTGCCTAAATGTATATATGTCTGTATATATATATATATATATATATATATATATATATATGCATCATGTGTATCACTGGTGAACATGGAGGTCAGTAGAGGACATGGGATTCCCTGGAACTGGAGTAACAGACAGTTGTGAGCTGCCATGTGGGTGCTGGGTTTTGAACTCTGTTCCTCTGAAAGAGCAGCCAGTGCTCTTAATAGCTAAGCCTTCTCTCCAGCCCCATGAATACACACTTTAAAAATGATAACAAACAAGAGGTAGATAGTAAAAGGAGTTTGTGTAGGTAAGATATTTGAATTGGCTACACAGGCTTTCCATAAAGGGAGATGAAGTAAGAAAAAAGCTAATAGATTTTGTAAAAGTGGTGACGACCTCCATGGAATACTTTCACATTCTAAAGTTTTAAAATGACCTCTATTGATATTATTTTTGACATACGATTATATTAGAATATTAACACTGTAGAGACCCTCAGAGATTTTCTAGTGAGAACTTACTCAGGGCCCAAGAATCTGAGCTTGCTTTACCCAGCAGGGCTGCATAATGGGATGATTTGAACATGGGCATGGTTACCAGGTGTTTGGAAGGGTCTACACTTGGTTGTGCGGTGTGCTTTGATCTAGCAAGGGGGAGGTCTTTTGCCCTATGCCCTGGCATTGTTATAAAAAGCCCTTTTGAAGAGACAGAAGGGGCCATTGGGTTTTGATCTAGGTTCTTCCATAGCTATTTCGTATTTCTGTCTTTCTCCTCTTCACTATCATTCTATCTAATATATTCTTATCCCTCTCTCCTCTTCATAGGAACCCTGGAAAAGGTGGGAGCTGGCCTCCCACAGAACACTAATAATATTTAGGCCAAGAGGTCTTCATTTGGGCATGTATATGCAACTTGACACTTTATTTTTCTCAGGGACAGACGTATATGTGTGTGTGTATAATTAAGATTACATAAAAATATGCTTGTTCCAACTCATTTTAATTATTAAGTTAATAAAATACACAAATTGATCTTAGATGGGAAAGGCAATTCTTGCATATATATTTAAAATTTCTATTTTTGTATGTATGTTTGTATATATTTCTGTCGAATGTGTAAAGTGGGTGTGTGTGTGTGTGTGTTGTGTGTGGTGTGTGTGTGTGTGTGTGTGTGTGTGTGTGTGTGTGTGTATGTACCTGAGTGCATATGGAAGCCAGAAGAGGCCATCAGGTTCCTTGGAGCTAGAGTAATAAACGTTTGCAGAATGCGTGGCTTCTTATGTGAATGCTGGGTCGTCATGATTGCACAATAAGAGTACCTACCTCCTGAGTCAGCTTTATACCCTCAAACTATTCTTTTTTTTTTTTTTTTTTTGAAACAGGGTTTCTCTGTGTAGTTTTGGTGGCTGCCCTGGATCTTGCTCTGTAGACTAGGCTGGCCTTGAACTCACAGAGATCTGCCTGGCTCTTCCTCCCCCGTGCTGGGATTAAAGGCGTGCACCACCACCGCCTGGCCCAAACTATTCTTAATAACAGAAATGATATTGGACAAAATAACCCCTAAGCTTTATAAACCCCAGGAATCATCTTTTTACCATAGCTAAGAATAAAACTACTAAGTTATGATCATTATACTTTGGTGAGAAATAAACTTTTTTTCACTTAATTTTCTTAGGAAATCCATGTCAGAAGCAATATTAGTTTTCCTCATTAGCAGGTGAAGAAACTGCTGCTTAGGAAAGGTCAATAACTCTCTAAGGTCATGTCTGCTAAGGTTCACTTAAACCATGGGAGTGATGCCTTTTACACAATGCTATATCCAAACATTTAACCAAATTTACTGCAGTTTGTCATAGGCTTTGCTGTCTAGACATGGCAAGCTTCCTCAGAGAGATCTTATTTGAGGTGGCAAGAATCCTAGAAGGTTTTAAGCCAGGCAAACGCTTTGATTGAAAGTAAATTACAACTATTGTTTGCCTGCTCAGTTTTACTTTTAATGTACATTTGTGCTAGGGTACAGAGATGAAAGCCTTGTCAGTCACAGGTATACTTTAAAAATCAATCCAAAGGCAAAACGGAGTTTGAAAAAGATTCTACTGTGGCAACAAGAGCTGGCTTCAAATGTCTTTATATTTCAGTTGCTTTTCCAAAGTTTGAAAGCTGCTTGTTAACATGTGGTATTTTTTTCCCAGAATATAAGATTTTAAGGAGTTTGTTATTTCTAAGTAACAGCATAGAGTTGAGTGTTTTCCTTCCCTGAGATGTCAGTGGGGGAAAATGTATTTTTGAGACATCAGTAGGAGATAATCAACATAATTAATCATTATGACATCTACTCACATTTAGTCATTATCATTTATTTGTTATAATTGCTAACGTGTTCTTAAATGAAGGACACATACAGACACACCTGTCAGAGAATTCAGCAAAGTTTTACTTTTCATTATTGACTATCATTTTCTTTGATCCATGACTATCTTCTTTCTCATATCATGAAAGAGGGTTCTCCTTCGGATAGATTTCTGCTGGTATTTAACACCATTGTGAAACATCATGAAGGTATGATGCAGGAAGAATATGCACAGGCATCTTCTACAGAATCCAAACAATGTACACGACTTCTATGGTGTGCCAACCTAGTAATCCCTGAGACCCAAGCGACTCAGTTCCTGCAGAGTGGAGCAGACAATATGCACTGTGTAATGGAATAACAAGAGGCCCTTCTTCTATCTGCATCCCTAGTCTCACACTGGTCCTTTCAGAGGCCTCACCCCACCCTTCTAATTTGTTTTGACTCAATGACTTCTTAAAATGTCTTAGCTATTGGTTTATAGTTCATGTGTTTCCACTAGTTTGGCTATTTGTCCCTGTGTTTTTTCCAATCATGGTCTCAATATCTCTTGCTCATATGATCCCTCCTCTTTCTCACTGATTGGACTCCTGAAGCTCCACCTGGGGTTTGGCCGTGGATCTCTGCATCCACTTCCATCAGTCATTGGATGAGAGTTCTACCACTACAGTTAGGGTGTTTGGCCTTCTGATCACCAGAGTAGATCAGTTCACGTTTTCTCTTGACCATTGCCAGTAGTCTATTGTGGAGGTATCTTTGTGGATTTCTGGGGACCTCTCTAGCACTTTGCTTTTTCCTATCCCCATGTGGTCTTCATTTATCTCAATTAAATCTACCAGGCTGAGCTGAATCCCCAGGGGAGTCCTTGCCCTAGAGAAGATGGGAATGGGGGGTGAGCTGGAGGGACGGTGGGGGGGCTGGAGGAGGGAGGCTGGAGGGGGGAAGCTGGAGGGGAATCTGTGGCTGATATGTAAAATTAAATTAAATTATAAAATAAATAAAAAACTGTCTTCAAACCTTGAAACCTCAACCCCTCTTCACTGATTCCATTCTTCTGATGTTTTCCTAAAAATCTTTTTTTAATCCTTGTAAACATAAATAATCCTTCCAAATAAATGTTTTACTTTTCTCTGCACACTTCTAAAATCTTGCCTATAACCCTTACTTTTTCTCCAAATTTAACACCAGAAAAGATTCTGGATCCATTCTGGGGGACACTTTGCTTCAGTTGAGGAACTGAGGGTTTGGTGGTGGTGTGGAATGTAAAAAACAGCTACTAGTTAAACTAAACACCCTATTGTATAACACTAGTAAGGAGAAGGATGTGTCACAGACTGCTATGACAATCTGGCTCTTGAGTAGCAATTAGTTTCCAACCTCCAGCTGCTCCCAATCCTTGCAAAGCTAGCCGTATTGTGCCCAATCATGAACACCAGGACTGTCTAAGGCAGTGATTCTCAACCTTCCTAACATTGTGACCCTTTAATACAGTTCTTCATGTTGTGGTGACCCCCTACCATAAAATTATTTCATTGCTACTTCATAACTATAATTTTGTTACTGCTATGAATCAGAATGCAAATATCTGACACACAACCCTTAAAGGGATCCTGAACTACAGGTCAAGAACAACTAGTTTAAGATGATGACTCTTTAAAATGATTACTCTCCGGGAGATGTAATGATGGGTCAGCAGGGAAGAACTTCTGCTGCTCTTCCAGAGGATCCAAGTTCTCAGCCTCACATTGGGTGATCACAACTAAATGCCTGGAACTCAAGTAAAGGATCTGGCATACTTTACTTCCCTCCAAGAGTACTGTCAATGCATTACTTAATACAAACACACACACACACACACACACACACACACATACATGTAAAATTTAAAAGTATAAGATCTATAATAGCATGCCATTACTTATTACCTAAACTTACATTCTTGAAATATATGACATTTCATGAAAAAACTATGCAGTCTATAAATACCTATGGTTGAGTTCCAGAAGCTCCCATGATTGGAGTTCTGGCTAGTGTATTTCTTTATGTTTAAGTATCTCAGTAGAAGCAAGAAAATTAGAGATCCTCTAGAAATAACTTATAATGTCCTCACAGCTAAAGCTATTGTTTTCGACTTTGTATCTGGACAAACAAGTATCACATGGTAAATGCTTTCACAGGTGTTCTGCTAATATGATACAAGTTGCACTATGTTTGAATGAAGTTGTTACATAAATCCTCTCTTTGTGTCTATTACCATCCATGATTTACATCCAATCTGTGCTGAAAACCTGGTGGGTGAGTAAATGTACTGGAAGAGAGACCCTTTCACCTCTCTCTTTGGCGAGGCTTGTAAAATCAGTGTGTTTAATACAAATAAAGGAGCCTGGAGCTTGAAGCGGACTTTGGAAGAAAAGATACAAAGACTTACACTCTACAACGATCAAAAGAATAAAGCCCAACAACTCCACTAGGAAGGACCAGATGGATGGGAATCTGACATCCAGGAAAGGTGAATTCTTTTCTCTTTCACATTTTAGAGAACAGATTAAACTCTCTTCAACCTCATTCCTCCATCTCACTCTGATTTGTTCACACTGAATAAATATAATTTACTTCTACAAATTTCTGTTTCCTAAGTTCTTTCAACATACTCACTAGCCACACAACACATTTCTAAATCTAAGTGTCCTTGTGTAACTAAATGTATGGATCAGATAGTTCCCCTTTTTTTGGGAATCCAAGACTGAGGAGGCTCCGGGAATTTACTCAAGTCAAGGAGACTGAAAAACCCCTTGCATCTCAGAATATTTCATTCAGTTGCTGCTACTCTTTGTTCTACTACTTATGAGCTTGAATATCATAGAAATAGTATATAACATGGATTCTCATAATGAGAATCTTCACATTGAAGATGTTCAAAAAAACAAAGCACACTTGTTTGATGGCTTATTTGTAAAAGTCAGCAACAAGGAGAAAAGTTTATCAGAGATAGGGTTCTGAGACCTGAAATAGAAAGGATAATTACCTTCAGGGATGTTTTATTATTAAAATGGATAATGAGAGGTACTAGGAGAGTAGATGACACTATTAGGAAAGCTGCCACAAGTGACTTAATAATTTGAAAGATCATTTATCATTTTCAGTAGGGCTTTTGGTTCATTTTTTCTGAGTGATTTTTCAAAATACTTTGAAACTTTTCCATTTTAATTTTTTGATTGCTAAACAGACACATTGCTCTTCTTATTTTTTTTGAAAAGAAAATAATGATAAATTTGACAATCTAGGTATCCGTTCACCCTTACATTTACAAATAAATCTTTATAATTCATCTTTGTATTAAGATACTCTAGGTTTTACTTATAAATTTTGATTGAAAAGTAACAACTATTGTAGCCAGAAGTTTTTCTGTGTCCCGCCTGGCCCCCAGTTGGGACAAATCTCTCACTCATAGTCCCACAGCCTTTTATAAAATAATCACTCAGAAGCTTTTATTAATTAAAACTGCTTGGCCATTAGCTCCAGCTTACTACTGACTATCTCTTACACTTAAACTCAGCCCATTTCTCTTAATCTATATGTCACCATGTTTTCTGTGGCTTTACCTATGTGCCATTACATGCTGCTCCCTGGATGGCAGGCTGGCATCTCCTCACTCAGCCTTCCTCTTGCCAGAATTCTCCTTGTCTGCTTATCCCACCTATACTTTCTGCCTGGATACTGGCCAATCACCTCTTTATTAAACCAGTATTTAATACAAAAGCATTATCCCACAGCAAGGACAGAACTTTTATCTATTAATAAGGATAAATAACTGTATACGCACACTATCTTTACTATAACTGCTACTTCTCATCTTGTATCTTATGTTTATGTTCCATCATGATTCCTTCTTCAGAAGTGGGAACATATCTGATAAAATCTATATTGCCAGGCTTCCTGAAAAGATACATGTGGGGTCAAGAATGCACAAACAACTGTTTAGTGGGGCTTCCTAAAATGAGCCTTCAAAGGAAATATTGTTTGGGGAGGCAGCTGTCTATTGTTTTTCAGATTTATTTTCCTCTCGATGATGTGGATATATATACAGTAATTGGTGCCACATCAACTATATTGTGGCTGTGTGACAAAAATCAGGTAAGAGGCTATGTTCTAACCAAACACACAAGCAAAAGGTGAACGCCAAACCAAACAAGAGGCTGGTCAGAAGTATCACCTATTGTTGATAAGATCAAAGAGCTGCCATGTCTCCCTCCATAACCTGGCTTTGAATTTTTTGTTCCTGTGAGAGAAGTAAGTGTTGCAATTTCAGGCCTTGCACTGGTAGCCACACACAATTCTCTAATCAGCATGTGTCTCTAAAGTAAGGGGTTGCCACTTCCATTTCTTGTATGAGTATGAACTGCTATGCAGATTGGAAGATAAATAGACAAGAGACACCAAGTCTAAAAAAACATACACACACATTCTGATGTAGCAATTAGGCAACTAAAACTTACTCAAAGAAAACTGAGGATGCTTTGCATATACAGAGATGTTGAATTCAATATTGCTGATATATGCTAAAATTATGAACCAATACAAGTACCCAGGACTGTGAAGATGATTAAGATAACTATAATAAAACTGTGCATGATCCAGGCACTAAAAATGGTCTGTGCAATGCTATGACAAGAAGTCATATTTAAGGCACTGTGAAGTATTATAAAGTGGCATCATGAAGTTAATTAAAGTATATTAAACATGTCAAGACATGTGTTATTAGATGACAAGACTAATCCATGGAGACATCACACACTGTGCAAAATTTAACTACACAGATGCCTGGCCTCAGGTTGATGGAGGTTATGTCTTAGCATTTCTGCATTAAGTTATACTTCTACTGATATCTTTTAAATAATCTCACAATAATCAGGCATTCCTTTAGATGTGGAGGAAAGTGTATTGGAAAAGGTATATTGAAGAGTTATGCATTGCTGTCACCAAAATGGAATGAGAGAGAGCAAACTTTGAATCACTGATTCTTCTGAAGTTCCAGTAAGTTGTGTGAGTTTTGATTATTTGCTTTGTTGAAGAGAAGCATTAAATCTTTACTAATGAAATGACTACAGGATTCTTTGACTTTATTTTGGCTAGAGTTGAGAGAGTTTCAACTGTAACTCACCATCTGCCATTCCAGGCAACGGTATGAGGCAACAGTAGACATGAGCTTGTTATATATTATGATAGACAACATGCCTGAGAGACTCCTGAGGAGATAACCTAGCTCATGGATTCTTTGGCTCCAGTCATCTCTAAGTAGAACGTATTCTCTATGCAATTACATAGCTTTTGTTTTTATCATAGCAACTGCATTTTCATATGTGCTTTTAAACAAAATTTTATTTTCCACCTTCACGGAATTAGAATAGATGTACTTTGAAAGTGAAAGAATAACGTAATTAGAAAAATCGTATATCTGGCTTAGGTACAACATGTGTAGACAGTGAAGACTGACACACATTCCAATCCTAACCTATGTAGGGATTCATGGTTGGACCTATATTGTTGGGAAGAGCCATGGGATTGGGAATGGCCATGGGGTTAAGTTTTAAAGAAGTTTCTGGCCAGGATTAAGTCACCTTACTTGCCTAAAGTTATTTTTTTCTGCCTCTACTTTCTTACTTTCTGTTTAGACAGCAACTGACGATGTTGCTTTGTCACTTTAGATCCTGGATGTCATCAGTCAACAGTCCTGATTGGTTCTTATCCCCAACAGGTGCAATGTGGCCAAGAAACAACTCATTGCTGTGTCACGGCACTTTTTTTTTGAAGTTGTTTACTACTTTTGGATAACTTAAGACATTTCTGACAATATACATTTTGTCAAAGGAAGTATACCTTTAAAATTCCAATTTATACATATGCACTGGGTTCAGCAATGATGTATGGATCCATTTATAATTATAAAACAACTTTAATATTTGAAAGAAAATGATGTGTTGACATCTATTCAGCATGAGAAATCCATGTAATTTTCAAATGCATGAGCACACACCACACATGGTTACATGTTTAGATAAACAAGGAATTTGAATCCCATTGCTCAGATAGAATTATCATTAATTTTAAGTAAGAACAATTTCACATCTCTCCTCTCCTTTGTGTGTGTGTGTGCGTGTGTGTATGTGTATGAGCATGTGTGTGACCGTGTGTGTGTCTCATTCTCTTTTACTCTTACTTTCTCCCTCTCCCCTGGCTCTCTCTCCCTATCTATCTATCTACTATCTATCTATCTATCTGTCTATCTATCTATCTACCTATCTATCTATCTACCTATCTATCTATCTAAATAAATAAATAAATAAATAAAAGACAGCCAGACATATAGATAAATAATGATGGTATCACAAGAAGCTGGAGAGTTAGCTTAGCAGTTAAGAGTACATGTTGGTCTTCCAGAGGACCTGAGTTCAATTCCCAACACCCATGTTGGCTGGCTCAAAAGGCCTGTAATTCCAGTTTCAGGGGATCTGATGACTCTGACCTCTGCAGAAAATAACATATGTGGCATACACACACATATACATGATAAAAAATAAAATTAATCTGCAAAAATGGTATCACAGAAGTACTACACACACATACATATAAAATTTAAATATAAAGATATTGATATGATTCTCTTTTGAATGTATTTCAAATATTTAGTGATATTAAAGAATTATTAAATTTTATGTATACTGGTATATACACTTACATTAAGCAAATTTTTTAATTTTATATATTATTTGTATAAAATAATAATATTGTATAAGATAAAAGTTGTATAAAATAAAAGGTTAATATCTTAGAGTAACATGTCAGAATAATTAATGGTAAAATTACATAATATATACCATTATGCAGATTAATCTAAAATGCGTTCAGATGAAGATGTTAGAGGCTGAATCAATTGTTGGGGTCCATACCTGTAACCCTAGCACTTGGGAACTGAGGCAAGAGGGTGGCAATTAAGAAGCCAGCCTTAGCCACATAGAAAAACCCTGTCCTCCAGAGAAAAATAAAAAAAAAAACAGTGCACAATGTAGATAGACTAGAAGGAGACATGGGGACATAGCTTGAGACCTGAGGAATAAGTACATAAATTCAATTCAACAGTTATACTTTCTGTACATGTGTAATTCTTCATCAGTATAAATGTACTAAAGAGATTCTAGCTTATGCAATGTAAGTTCATTTAAAAACAACTTAAGCAATTTACTAATTATCTTTGTTGAACAACTGCTGGATAGGCAGATTGATGTGTACCATAGAGAGAGTAGCCGGATGTCCATTATGAATTTGCATGACAGTGCCTAAAATGGCGTTGCTTGTGACCACAGCTCTCCAAGTTCCCAGAAACACATGGTAATGTTCCAAACGTAATTATCCTGCCTTCTGTTCTGTGGGCTGACCACTGGATTGATGACAGAGCAAAGGTAACAAAATTAAACAAAACAGGGCCTTCATGGGGAGGGGATTGCTCTCTGACTCTGTGCTAAGGTGGATTATGACCATTATAAAAGGATTTAACTAAGTGATGCATTTTACATTACCTATGAAATACATTTGAAAGTGTTAACCTTGAGAAGAATAACCCTGATTAATTATAGTTTCTAATAATTAATTCACTCTTTTAAAATTTTTATCCAATTATAATTCTTCATCCTAGCTAGTTTCTACTTGTAATCATTCATGTTCTGTAAGAAGAAAATACTCTTAAATGGACCTAATTCAGCAGCCTGAATACAGCAGTACTAATTATAAAAATAAACTGTATAGAATGTCAAAAATAATTTGACAGATTTTTTTTCCCTGTGACAACTTAAGGAATTAATAGGTTCAACTCATATGCATCCCTTTTAAAATTTGTAGAGATCCTCTAATTTCTGCATAGGGCTGATAGGATATTCCCTATCTCTTTGACATGGTAAGGGTATATTTTTGCAAAATGCTAAATAAAAATGAAAACAAAACTTGTACCATCCATGTATATCAAAACAAATATACAAACAACAGGAGTTAAAGAAACAAACAAACAAACCAAACCCTTCATTAGGAGAAGTCAGATGGGAACATTTACTGCCAAACTTTTAGGTGCAATGTTTTTCCTGATTAATGAGAATTATCCCACAGGGAATAAAGAGAATGAAGCACCCTAGCCCAACGTATCTGAGCAGATGAGATTTCATTGGGGTAGAAAAGACAAGGAAAGCTTTGAATTTTTTTCTCTGTAGTGAAAACTATGAATTTAAGCTGAATAAGTATTTCTTAAGAAATGTAATTAAGTGGCAGGCATGGAAGTATACACCTTTAATATCAGCCTTTGCATCTCTTTGTGTTCAAGGCCAGCCTCATCAACATATTAGTGAGATCCTGCCTTAGAAAAAAAGGAGAGAAGTGTAACAAAGGATTAACTTGAGAAATGATAATTGTATTTGCATTATGTAGTTGTGGGCTGGAAATGTCAGATGTTTAAGAAGAGAACATGGCACTATTAGGAGTTAAAAGAGTAAATTCCTTAGAGAGGTCTGGAACTTTCCAGATTGTGGCTTTATGCCTTAATTGGGTTGTTTTTTAAGAGGCTGGATTGTGGACTGTGGAGATCCAAAGCAATCACCCTGGAATCCACTTCCCCAGACAGCACTAAATCCAGGTGCAGGAGGCATGAAGGAATCAGTGACTTCAGAATGGTGGTTCTTACCTTGTGCATGGGGTAAGAATAAGAAGTAATTAAAAGCAATAAATTTCAGAAGTGGTACTGAATATAATGGTTTGTGAGGCAACTCTTGAAAATTTTCAGATAGGAATATAAAGTGTAAGGAAATTAAAAATTTTGTCACATGGTAAACCTTGTAATATTTCCTAACTATACTGATGATGTAATTGTAAGACGATGTCTATGTTTGTAGGACTGAAGACAAAACAGATGAATTTCTATCCACAAAAAAAGATAGAAAGAGAATGGGGCTATCCCTAGAAAGCTAGCAAGAGGATGCAGTTTGTGAACAGAAACGGAAGCTATTGAAAGTCTCAACAGAAAAGTGAGGACAAAAATGTGAGCTGGTGAGAAGAGATTAAAATCACAACTTTGGTTTCTTTCCGAACATCATCTTTCCAACAAGGCAAGTCTCTCTCTTCTACAGGATGTTTACTACAAGCAGAGAAGCCTTGGCTTTTAGGTATAGCATTCTAGTTCATCCTGAATTGGAGACTTTTGACGTTCTTCTTCCAAGTTGCCACTACAGAGCAGACAAGGAGGATTTAGATTCAAAGAAAGACTGTATTAAACTACAAGAACCTTTATCTTTATAACCTCATGGTCAAGAACAAGTTAGGCATATTGCCTTCCCTGTCTTAAATTTCAGTGTTCAGGGAAGGGATATAGGGAAACACACACACACACACACACACACACACACACATGCACACACACACACACACACACATACAGAGAGAGAGAGAGAGAGAGAGACCCACAAATGCCCAAATTCTGTAACCATTACATGTTGCTGTGCTTACACATATCAAAATCAACACAGTGTCATTTTGGAAGGGTATGGTGCTGTAGCTCTGAATTTTTTCCGCTAGTGGGAATATTAGGGTACACGCATTTTTGTATTGCCTCTGCAGCTCAAGAATTCGATTCCTACTGCCCACTTTCATATTGTGCTGAATCTGAAAACTCTCTAGTATGATATTCTTGCCATTTGGACTTTCCCCATGGTATAGAAATAGCCTTTAATTGAAATTTTAGCTGAAATCCCTCTGCTCCTGTTCACTTGGACTGCCCCTTCTGAATAAGGAGCCATCTTTACAGGCATGACTTTGTAAAGTTACCCCTGAACCCACTCTCTTGTTGTGACTTGTCTCCACACAAACCTTTTCAGCTGCTTCTCAGACATCAAAGAGTTGTTTGTTTGTTTTTAATTTGTGCCCTGCTTGTATCTGAATGCATGGAATGGTCGAATGTTGCATCTCAGTGGTGAGAGTTAGATGTGGAGTATGGGGCAGAAGGGTTTTGTGATGACTTTCTCTGCTGTTCTTCTGGGAGGCTGAATGGACTAACAATGTTTAGATGAGCATAATGCCTTAAGCCAACATTTCCACGGGGGCAATTTAAGCCGCAAACAGAAACTATTAGAGTAGAAAGGATGATTGGTTGAATTAGCAGCTGCAGGCAGTCTTTATGGAAAACGTACAGAAAAACCCCTAACACAGTATTGACGGACACGGGTTGAAGCACCACTCAGCAGGCACTGAATCCATCTCACTAATTCCCCTGGTCAGAAGAGAAGACACTAACCCAGGGTGGAGCCAATCAGCAGAGCCCATGCGTGCTACGCAAGCTGTAGACACTGGCAAATCTGGAAATCTATTGTAATTGAGGTTCTTCAATAGAGAAAAAAGAACACTGTGTGAAATTCCAGTCTCTATTAAAGAGCTTTGGAGACAAGAAGCCTTATTATCTGGAATTAATCTATTTAAGTGAAATTACTCAGATTGTATACTGCTGTTGATGACCATAGTAATATTTGGTAGTAAGTGAAGGTCAGCATGAGGTAGGCTTCGTACTATTAATGTGAATGCATTAATTTAATTATAGTTAACTCCCACACTAACTCTTAATGAGGCATAATTATTCACATTTAAAAAATAAGGCTGACACTTAGGGAACACAGTGGCATGTCCACTGTTTCTATTCCTGGCCTCAGTGTAAGGTGGTCTACTAACAAGGACCCCCTCAATTCAGTAAGCATATGGGTGAAAGCAGCTGAGAACCAGAATACCCCATGATTCTGTGTGGTTAAATTATAGTATAATTTAAGTATATAAATTAAAAAATACATGTTTTCTGATGATCCCAATTATCACCTTTTATTTCTGACAGCATAATAACCATAGTAAATAACAATGAGCCCAACTAATAAAAACACCTGAGAGAAAAGCCCATTATATCAATGTTTGTTCATGCACTCATTTGTTAAAAACTGTACTTGGCATGGTAAAGCATTATTTCTTCAAATTTTATTTGTTTTTATCCGAGAACAACGAGGTACTGTTTTTCCTCCCACTATACAACATGTTCACTGAAAAATTAAATCTGTTTTTATTTACCTAAAGTAAATCCCGGGTATTATGACAAGTTGAATAATATTGAGATTTATGAGGGCCCCAAACAGGAGGAAACACTGAGGCGAGATAGACAAGTAGCCCATTAACACTTTATTAGATTGATAGGAGGTTAATTGACAGCTCAATAGTTTTAACCATAAACATGGTATCCTGCTGACACAGAACACAGGAAGGTCAGGCTCATTTGCTTGCAACTTACAGACAACTCACTTCTAAAAAATCACTGGCTGGATAGGAGAGACGGCTTACTGGTTAAGAGACTGTGTGCATGCTGTTCTTGCTGAGGACCAAAGTTCAGTTTCTAGCACCCACATCAGTTGACTCATAGTTGACTGTAATTCCATGCCCAGGGAATCCAAAATCCTCATCTGTATTCTTGAGGGTTCTATATTCTTTTTGTACATCTGCATCCATAGACACATACGCATATATCCAATTAAAAAAATAAGATAAATATTTTGAAATCTGGTTGAAGCCAGGCATGGGTGTGGTGATATTTTATTTGTGCTCTAACAAATAAAGCTTGCCTGGGGATCAGAGGAAAAAGTCAGCCATTATACTAATTATAGAGGTCAGGCAGTGGTAGCTCACGCCTTTAATCCTAGCATTCGGGAGGCAGAGATTCTTCCGGATCTCCGTGAGTTCAAGACCACACTGGGAACAGAGCCAGGCATGATGGCACATGCCTTTAATCCCAGCACTAGTTAACCATAGAGGTCTGGAGGGCTATACAGACAGACAGGAAGTGATAGAGCTGGGCAGAAAGAGGAAGTAAGATGGCAGGGCAAAGAAAGGTATATAATGCATGAGTATAGAAGAAGTCTCTCTCTTGGGCTGAGGATTTCCTAGCAGTAAGAACTTATGGCTGGCTTGTTCTATTCCTCTGATCTTTCAGCTTTCACTCCAATATCTGGCTCTGTTTTTTTTTTTTTTATTAATAAGACCTTTTAAGATTCACATTATAGTAGGAAGTAGATCATTACTCAGGGTTAAAGATATACTCACACATACATCTTCTTTATCTTTCTAAAAGCAACTGATCCTGGTGGGAAAAGACTCTTTTGCTGCACACCTTATGAGACTTTAAATCATCCTGGCTTCAGATTTAAATAGAGATGGTAAATGTGTTGTTTAAGTGGTTCCACTACATGGCATATACTTTAGTTCTGGTGTTGGGAAGAGTTCTTATTGCTCAGTATAAGTTACCTAAGTATCTACAGACTCATAGGAAGGAGTCACAGAGGCCACCAGGTTACAATCAATCCAAGAGCAGACTACAGGGAGTTACCAGTAGCCAGGAAGTGCAGGTCAAAAAGGCCATGTTGGGGGCTAGATTCATTCAATAGAGGAAGCAGTGAAAACATTTATTGGCAGAGTGGAAAGAATGGGAGCATCAAGAATGAGGTTTGAGATTCTGGCTTTTGACAGCCTTGATGCTACTTAGAGGGTCTGATGTTGTACTTTGCTGCTGATTATGTGTTAGCCCATGGACAAGACAGCTATGGTTTTCTAAGAGGAAGTCACTCCTGATGGTTTGTTACATCACAGTGATGCTATGAAATCACAGTGATGTTATATTCTGAAGGTTTGTTACATCACAGTGATGTTATATCAGAGTAATGTTATATTCTGATGGTTTGCTACATCACAATGATGTTACATCCTGCTAGTTTGTTACATCACAGTGATGCTACGTCCTCACAGTGATGTTATATTCTGATGGTTTGTTACATCACAGTTGCTCATTTGTATCCTACAAAAAGAGCAAGGAAAAGTACCAAGGGACAGTAGAACTACTAAACAGATTAATGCCAGTAGAATGTCTCTCTGAGGTATGTCAGAGTAGGAATTAGGACTTGGTGAGTAGTGCTCAGCACTGAAGAACAAAGTTCAGAGTATTATGATACAAGGCAGGGGAACTGATTAGTCCTAAATAAATGGTTCTTTAATTTGGCACTATTGACATCGTTTGTCTTCCTCATTTTAAAGTTGTATTTTTGAGGGACTCCCCTATGCACTGCAGGAAGTTTAATAGTATCCCTCACCTTAATCTGCTAGATAATATTACTAATTCCCTACCATTGTAACAAGAAAACATGACTATGAAATTGTTGGATGCTTTCCTGTTGTAAGGACAGACAGTCAAGAAGTAAAGTTAAATCACCTTTGGTCAAGATGCAAGCATATAAATATTTTTGACTAGATTTCTCATTTAAAAATTAGCTAAGCCTTTTCAAAAATTATGTTAAAATAAAATCTGGCATTACTGAAATCTTGTAATTAACCCAAGTGTTCAAAAGTCAATGCTTGTCATAAATTCTTTTTTCTCTAATTCAGCTGAAAATACAGTGCAGGAAACTCATTCAGATGAAATTGAAAACAGAATTTTATGTCAAGGCGGGCTTCAAAACTTGAATGCCTGTATTCTAAGCCTTCTAATAATTTTGTTTTTTTTTTCCTTTGATTGAAAAAGGCACCTTCTTGTCTCCTTGAC
The DNA here is from genome assembly GCA_902168325.1 of Peromyscus nudipes. Lineage (NCBI taxonomy): Eukaryota > Metazoa > Chordata > Mammalia > Rodentia > Cricetidae > Peromyscus > Peromyscus nudipes. The sequence goes on along the minus strand of CABHPH010152009.1, from coordinate 14,291 downwards.
TGTTGAACTAAAGTAAACATGAACCTGGAAGATGGGAACAGATCAGACATCATGCCTTGAAGAGCTTTTCCTAGAAGTAATATTAAGGAGATATTTATGGGAAAAGTCGAGTGTCCTTTATAAATATGGCCTTATAGACTTACAGCAGTCTTCCTGCTGCATTCACAAAGCTCTGATACCTATTTCAAGGCAAACTGAAAGGTTGATTTCCTACTTAAAACTTCAGTAAATAATAAGAATATATATCTGCTTTTTTCATGGGAGGTATCATAATGGTGTTCATTGATGGTACAGTGAGACAAATGACATAAAGCTAATTGATTTCTTCCAAAATGTACACTGCTAAGAGCCTTAATCTGTATAATGGGTTGAATACCAGGGGAAAAAAGCATATCAATTAACTTTGTGGACCCTATTTCAAGATAACATAAGCAGAAAATTCTGATCAAAACAACTATCACAATGTAAAATCCAAGAAGTTTCTAAATCCATAAGGCAAATAATAAAATATCTGATTACAATATGTAGAAAATTGTTTTCCAAACAGCAAGGGTTTGTGCCATTTGGGACAATTACTTTATTTTCTTCACATCTCTGACTGGTTGAAGGCTTCCTTAGAGTAGGGTAGGCACAGCCAAAAACAAAGGACATTTCCATTCTTGGCTTCCAGGCTCGAGCTATGGCACCCTTTGAGCAAGCCACCAACATTTTTCAACTTCCCTGATTCTCTACTGTACAAACAATTTCTATTACTAGCATCTGGGAAGACTGGAACTCCCTTCAACTCTCTATCCCCAGAGTCACAGGTCCATACGCCTCTAAAGATGGCAACATGGGAATACTGGGACTCATTCATCCTTGCCGTAGTAATTAGTGGAGTAGAGATGCTATCCCAGGAGAAGAAAGCTGAAAAGATTATGACTACTAATGCCAAAGATTATGTTTCATTCTGAGAGAAAAAGACAACTGTTTTGTAAACCTAGGAGCAAGTAAGACTCTACCACTGTTCCTATTTTAGAAAGCATAACAAAGAGGTTCTTTCAATACACCTGGGCAACATGCAGGGATTTTGCCTGGAAGAAAAATAGATTATAAATTCAGACAACTTCAAAGCAGCCCTTAAGGCAATGGTTCTCAACCTGTGGGTCACAGCTCATTGAGTTGCATATCAGAAATCCTGTATATCAGATATTTTATTACAAATCAAAATAGTATTGAAATTACAGTTATGAAGTCACAATGAAATAATTTTATAATTGGGTGGGGTCACCACAACCTGAAGAACTGTATTGAAGGGTCGAAGCATTAGGAGGATTGAGAAGCACTACTCTGAAAGTTTATTTTGGGCAGTATCTAGATACACTTAATCCTATGAGTAGCCTTACAAAGACTGATGAGTTTGGAGGCAACAGTTAAGAGGAGGTCCATAATTCTATGAAAGCAACAAGCTAAATTCAACACAAATTGGAAGTTTAAGAAGAAGTACTAGGGAATGGAATGACTATGAAGAGGTCTCCAGGGGTTGGATCAAACCTCAAAGGACCCCAAAATGGTTATTATTTTTAACTAGACCAAACATCAAAGCAATTTATGCCATGATGCTTTGCTGCAAACCTGATATTAATCCATGCATAGACAATTAATGGAGACTAAAAGCTGAGTGTGATGTCAACAAAGCCAGGCAGCTAAGTAGAAAGCAGAGAGAGAGAGAGAGAGAGAGAGAGAGAGAGAGAGAGAGAGAGAGAGACTGCTTTCTAAAGCCACTATCAACTCAAGAGATGGTGCCCATGCCCATGATCATACCCTTTTTAGAATGTCATCAGATGTAATTGAAAGCATTTTCAAAATCTGTTACAAGGGAAGATGATGTAGCTCTGTAGAAGAGCATTTGTCTCACGAGCACAGGGCTCTGGGCTTCTTCAACTCTGAGCAATACACACACACATACACAAACAGAGAGAGAGGCTTCCAGAAATGTTACTAAACAAACAGGTAGATAAAAAGATCACCACCAATAAAACCAACACTCCAAAGGAAGGGTTAGCATCTAGACTTACTAAAATGTACTTCTTTAAAAACACAGTTTTTAGAAAATATTATTTTATAAGCAGCATAAACATAGGAAAGCGACCCCTATATATAGAATTGAGAAACAGCAAGACAAAGGAAATGTTAAAAAGATAAAACTTGCCTTGTTAGGCTTCCCAGTGCAGGCTAACCATCAGGAGGAGTGAGACTTCAAGCAGTAAAGCCAAGTATTGTGTCAAACTCTTCTTCGAGAATAACAAAGTTAGAGAAATTCTACAGAGTATGTAAAATCAGACAGTAAGATTTAAAAATACAAAGCCTGAGTTGAAAATTGAACATCTCACAAGGCTAAATGCTACACTTTAGCTGGCAGAAAAGAAAATTGGCAAACTGAAAGACAGTTGGTTAGAGATTGTGTAATCAGAAAAGAAAGCAGAAAAAGCAGGAAAAAAAAAGAACAAAGAAAAACGAGGAGAGCCTCAGAAAGCTGTAAGAGACTTTATTAAACATGCTGACTATGTATAAGGAGAGTACCCAGAAGAGATTAGATAGAGCACGTTGCAATGATTTGAAATTGTGACAGGAATTATGGTACATGCTTATAATCCCAGCACTGGGATGCAGGGTGAAATTGTAAGACTAGAGTAAATAACTAAGTATAAATAACTGAAGTAATAAAGAACAATAGCTAAAAAGTTACTAATCTTGAGGAGTTATCCATATATCCAAGAAGCCATTAAAGAAAAAAATCAATGTATAAGAAATTAGTTCAAAAGGATGAATTTCAAGGGAGCTACATATAGAAGCATCATGCTGAAGGTGAAAGACAGAAAAAATTGAATCTGAAAGAGGAAAATGACATATCTATGGAAATCTGATTTAGATTAATGGTCAACTATCCATAGAGACAATGAAGACCACAGCCAGTGTTATGACAGTCAAGCGCTGAAAGAGAAACCTTTTTGACCAAATATGCTACATATAATTTTGAAGTAAGTGAAATGGAGACATTCTCAGATGAACAGAGATAGAACTCATTGCTAGCATAGCTGACTGCCAAAAACAAACAAAAACAAACAAGCAAACCAAAAAAAAACCTCAAAAAGACTGAAGTTTTTCTTTGGGTTGAAGGCAATTAAATGTTGTAAAAGAAGTTTAAATGAAAATGATAGGATTTAAGTAATGTTAGTATGTAATTTTGAGAGCTAGTTTCTGTTTCTAGTTGATTTTCTTAAGATATTTTAAAAAGTGTTTGTGTAAAACATCATATGTAATTGTATTGTTGAGCTTTAACATGTAAATATATAATGTGTTTGAGATTAATAGCAAGAAAACAGTGGGAACAAAGCTTTACTGAAGTAACAAATTGAAATCAATAACTTGACACGCCAAATAATGAAATCAATATCACTTACTCAGTTATGTAATCAAATACAAATTTGATTTTTTTTCTCACCATCTATGAGGTAGAAGATTACATCAGTATACTTACAAGGTATACTATTGCTGTTAGGAAATATATAGATATTTTATATATAATAATAGAGAAACTAGGAAAGAAGTTAAGCATTATATTGGGCAACCCTTTATTACCCCCTTCAATTACTTTAATACTGAATTATATTCTCATGAGTTATGCTGAATCTGACATATACTATTAATAGGAGGTATGCTGTACTCTCAGAGATGGAAATAAACTGAAGAGAAAATTGGGAAAAAATCATGCAAATATCACCAGTAATAACCATGGGGTGGTACAATATTATCTAAAATAGTTTGTAAAAAGTCTCAAACACTATCAGATAAATATGGATGTTAATTATGAAAAATGGCTCAATCAATTGAGATTATTTAACAGTTGAAAACATACAACCGCATAAATACAACTGCTAATAAGGCTCCAGATCACATGAAGGAAAAAAGTGATATAAGTGAAGGAAGAGACAGTGTCCTGGTTAATGTCTGCCAACTTGAAACAAACCTAGAAATACCTGGTAAGAGAGAACCTCAACTGAGGAATTGCCTCCATCAGACTGGTTTGTTGGCAAGCCTGTGGGATATTTGCTTAATAGTTAGATTATGTAGGGGTGTGTAGGCCACTGCAGGCAGTACCATTCCTGGGCTGGAGGTTTGGGACTGTGTGGGGAAGGTCGCTAAACAAGTCAGTCGGCAGAATTCCTGTCTACTTCCACCACCTGCCTCAGTCCCTGCCTTGGCTCCCCTAGATGATAGACAGTAACCTATAAGCTAAAAACTCTTAACCCAACAACTAATTTTTGGTCATTGTCTCAATCACTGGAACACAAAACAGACTTGAACAGAAAGTGTTCAACAATAGCACTTGGGAATTGTGACACTTTACTTGTAACTGTGGTAAAAAATAATTAGTTATAGTACCATCAAGAAAAAAGGAGAGTTGACTACTACTTAAGTCAACTAGACCTAATCAACATCTACAGAACATTCTGCAAAGCACACAGGAAACTTTCTATAGTAGATGATACATACTCTATAACATGGCTCTACACATTTAAAATAAATTAAATTATTCAAAGTGTTTCTGACCTTCAAACCGACTTGGAAAATTCAAATATGTTCACCTCAAATAGCGTAAAATAACTCAAACAAAATTAATAATTAAAAAATAATAAAGATATGGCATTTCATAATTAATTACAGTGAGCAAAAAACATACTGCTCTTATAGTATTTAGTGATATTAGTGTTCAGACAGAAATTTATAGGTATAACTATCAATTATATCTTAAAAAAGAAATCTCTTCATACAATACTATACAATCTCCCTAAAGAATCTAGAAAAAGATGCACATATTAAATTTAAAATAAGTAGACAGAAGCAATAATGAAAATTTGAAAGAAAATTGAAATATTAAAGAATAGGAATAAAAAGAGGGGGCCTAGGAACTGGAAGGAGTTGGCAGAGGGGAACCATGATTAGAATACTTTGTATGAAAAAAATGTTCTTCAACATTCAAAATACTTCAACAAGTATGTGTGGGGGTATTGTGTTCCCCAAAATATTGTGTATGCTAATAAACTTATCTGGGGTCAGAGAACAGGACAGCCACAATATTAAACATAGAGGTTAGGCAGTGGTAGCATACGCCTTTAATCCTAGCATTCCAGAGACAGAAATCCCTCTAGATCTCTGTGAGTTCAAGGCCACATTGGAAACGGCCAGGCACGGTGATACACACCTTTAATCCCAGAAAGCCACACCTTTAATCCCAGGGAGTGGTGGTAGAAAGCAGAAAGGTATATAAAGCGTGAGGACCAGAAACTAGAAGCATTTGGCCTGGAGAAGCATTTGGCCTGGTTGAGCATTCAGGCTTCTAGCAGCAGTTCAGCTGAGAGTCATTTGGATATGAGGACATAGAGGCTTCCAGTCTGAGGAAGCAAGACCAGCTGAGGATCCGGCAAGGTGAGATAGCTGTGGCTTGTTCTGTTTCTCTGACCATCCAGCATTTCACCCCAATACCTGGCTCAGGTTTGATTTTATTAATAAGAACTTTTTAAGAGTCATGCTACAAGTATGTTTTTGAGCACATGAAATAAAATTTTAAATAAAAATCAAAAGCAACAGGAAAAAAAGAAACTATTAAGAAAATGCAAAGATTTCCTTTGAAGAGATCAAGAAATTTGAATAACTTTATGCTGAACAAAAAGGAAAGGGAAAATATGTTGAAATTAATAAAAACAGGAGTAAAGAAAGGGTCATTGCTAGTGGACTTCGTCCATACCAGCAAAATAAATACATTAGAACAAACGATGACTTCCTCAGTAAGACACAAACTATTGAAATGGAGCCATTGTAGGAATAGAAAATCTGAATTTATAAAGAGATTCATATAACAGCTGAAAACAAAAATCCAGGACACAGATGGCTTTGCTGATGAATTTCATCAAATATTTAAATAAAGGTTGATAACAATATTCATTAACTGTTCAAAAAATAGAAGTAACACTCCCACATTTATTCTATAAGCTTAGTAATTATCTTCGCACAAAGAGGAGACAGACATCATAAGAGATAAAACACAGACTAATATTTTAAGAGTACAGCTGGAAAAAAGTTCAACAGAATACTACCCAAATAATTATAACATAACCAAAGTACAGTTAGTCAACATGACCAAATGTGATTTATTTCATGAAACCAAGGACAGCCTACCCACCAAAACAATTAGTGTCATGAATTATACCAGTATAATAAATGTCAAAAAACGGCATGATAATTACAATACATGCAAAAAACTAACACAATTTCATAATAATATCATATAGAAAGAAATGTTCAACCTGATTTTTAAAAAGTTACTAAAAATCTCAGCTAAGATTGTTCTTAAAGGTAAAAGACTGATTCTTTACTCTAAGCAATGTCTACTTGCATAATGTCTATGCACATGGGCAACTAGACCATAGAAATGTACAGGGAAACATACAGTTTTGAATTTGGAATAACAACTAACTATGCTTACAAATGATATTACGATGAAGGTAGAAAAATGTAAGAAATCATTCAGAAACTCTTAGTGCTAACATATGACTCTTACAAGGATGTATTATATAGGATTTTTATATACATACTTATTATTTTTACATATTAACATTTAATAATCTGAATATGAACTCAATATAATTCAAATTAAAACAGCCTCAAAACTAATAAAATAACAGAGTAAAATTAATAAACAAGTGAAAAGTATAGAAGTTATGGAAAGAAGTCAAATCCCACACTGAACACAGGTGCACCTATTTTCATAAAACAGATATTACTAGATATAAAGTTAGAGATTGTTCCTACTGCCAAAACAGAAGGTGAATGTAATACATCATTCTGTACAATAGGCACATCAACTAAAGCAAAAATAAACAAGACACACTGGAGCTAAATGACATCACAGATCAATGTGCTTAACAGACACTTATAAAAGTGTGTATGGAAGCACTGCAGAATACACATTCCTCTTGTTGGTCCATGGACATTCTCTCACTTTGAATGTATACCACAACACAAGACCAATTTCAATGCATATAGCAAACATTGAGTCCTTGTATTCCATCTGACCAAAAGGGAATAAAGCAAGAAATCAACATCAAGATCAATCACAGAAACTTCACAAATTCATCGAGATTAAACTAAACAGAATTAAATAATGAAAGGGTCACTGAAGAAATCAAGAGGGAAATTTAAAAGAACTAGCATAGAATTGGAAAAAAAAATGAAGACGCAATAGTGAAAGCAATCGTTAATGGGAAGACCATTGCTCTAAGTGCCTACATTTAAAAAAAAAATCAGAATGATCACAAAAAAAAAATGTAATGTAATTATGCAGCTTAGGGCCTTGAGAAAAATTCATGAAAGAAACTAAAAAATACTATCCATAAACAAGTAATTAAGCACCAGAACATAAATATAATGGAAAAGAAAATAATACAAAAAAATCAGTGATATGAAGTGTAAGTTTTCAAAATAGTAAACAGATTAATAAAACCTTAGCAAATCTCTAAAAGACAGAGAGTTAAAACACTATTATTTGTATTCTTGTATTACAGATGGAGACATTGTAAGAGATACTATGAAACAGAGAAAATTGCACACACATTAAAACCATAACCCACTAAACTAGAAAATATAAAAGAAACATGTGTTTCTAAGTTCATATACTCTAACAAAGTTAGACCAAACTGACATAAGTACTTTAAACAGATCACAAGCATTGAGACTGAAGAAGTAATTCAAAAAAATCAAAGCAACAGCAACAATGAAATAAAATACCAAAAAAAAAAAAAAACCCACAAAGATCAAGAGTCAGATGGACTCATTGGAGAATTCTTCCAGGATTTTAAAGAACTAATGCCAATTCTTCTTAAATTATTTCATAAAATCAAAAAGGAAGGAATGCTTCTAAATTATTTTTACCAAGCCAGTATTGTTTTGAAATATTCACATACATACAAAAATAAATACACACATAACAGTTTAACATACAATAGCAACAATATAGAAAATCCCAGACTAATATCTCAGATGAACACAGAAACAAAATTGTCATTAAAATGCTTGCAACCTTGCAACCTGTGTCAAGTACAAAGAAAAACATCATCCATACTGATAAAGTTGGCTTCACTCCAGAGATGCAAGTGCTGTTCAACAAACACGACTCAATAGATGTAATATACAACATAAATGGTCTCAAGAACTAAAATAAAATGTTCAGATCAACAAATTAAAAAAGACGTTTGACAAAATTCAACATCCCTTCGTGATAAAAATTCTGAAGAAGCTAGAGATGGACAAGTATATTTCAACATAATAACTATGTATGAAAAACCCACATCCTACAGCGTGTGAAAAAGGGTAAAACTCAAAACATCTCCACTAAGAACAGGAACAAGAAAAGGATAGCCATTCTTTCTATCTTTATTCAATATAAAGCTTGAATGCCAAAGGGGTCCCACAATTTCCCCCAAGCATCACAGGCTATTGTCAAGGTTATTGGCTATTCTCAACACCCTGATACCAAGACACCACATAATTACGTTATTGAAGGTAAAGAAACTGACCTGGTGAACTGGTGTCTGACTAGAATCTCTACCCCTATTGATTGGTGGTCATGGTACTGGAAAGTACTCTGCATGATACTGGAGGAAAAAAATGTAGTCTTCAGCATAACCAAGCTACAAATCCTCTGACCAGCCTGCCAGGTATACTGGTGTGTGGCACAAAAGTTATAGGAGTAACCAATCTTGTGTTTGTTTGTTTTGGATTTGAGGTCTGGTCCGGGAGGTGTAACCCACACCTGACACTGCTAGACTGGCCAAGAACCTGAGATTCGACAGGCCATGGGCCTAAGGGAAAACCAAATGTCATTGTTTGCTAAAGGACCATAGCAATAAAACGGACTCAAGGCTATATTGGTATACCAACTCTCATTAGAGAAGTTTCTTTCAGCATATGGTAATCAACACAGAGACACACAGTTGGACAATATGTAGAGTGAGAAACTTTAGAGTGCTCAGTTCTCCATCTTTATCAAAGTTCTACACTCAAGTCTCAGGGATCTACATGGAAGAGAAGGCAAAAAGATTGTAAAATCCAGAGGACTCCAAGGAAACAGTATCTTCTAGACACAATGGGAATGATACATACATGAACTCACAGAGACTATATTACCAAGCACAAGGTCTGCACAGGTCCAAACCAAATAAAGTTCTAGCACTGAGAAGAAGTAGACATAAAGCCCCACCCATAATCAATAAGCTATTTGCGATCCATGTCTTCCGGGAAAGGCAAATGAGTTTTTTTCCAAAGAGTCACTGCATATATCAACCACTCTCCAAGACAGGCCCCATACCCAGAAGCAGTTGGGCAACACAAAACTGACTCCATATGTTTATAAATTTTGGGCTTTCTGTTTGATTTTGTTTTGTTTTATTATTATTTCTTTTTGTCTTATTGGGGATTTCTTGTCTGTTTGTCTTGGTTTTGTTTTGTTTTAGAGAGAAAGAACATGAAGTTGGGTGGAAAGAGAAATGGGTAGGATCTGGAAGGAGTTGGGAGAAAACAAAGAATATGATCAAAATGTGTAAATTTTTAAAAGGACCAATGATCTGAGTAGGCATTAATCCAAAAGAACATTCACACACCACAAAAGACACTCAATGTCATTATCTATTAGGAAATTCAAACCCAAATGACACAGATAAAACTTCACACCTACTAGGACAGCTATCATAGAGAAAGGTCAAAGAATAAAGATGTGGGGAGTTAATTGACATCTTCACACTTTGCTGGTGATAAAGTGTAGTCTCCTTGGAGAACAGTCCATATGTTTCCTGGCCCCTTCCCATAGGATAAACATAGAGAAGCAATATGACCCAGCTATTCCATTCCTCAGTAGAAGTATCAAAGTGGACTAAAAATATACAGTCACACAAAAACTATACACAGATATGGACAATGCACAAGAATCTCTCAGACATAAACTTGTAACAGCCCAAATGCCTGGCAACTGATGTAGTGGATGAATGGACAAAGAGAATGTGGTCTATTCATAAAATGGACCATTATTTATTAATACAAAGAAATCTAGGGGCTAGGAGATGGCTCAGCTGGTAAAGTGCTTTCTAAGCAAGCATGAGGACCTGAGTTTAATTCCGAGAATCCACGAGAAAATGGAGCATGTGGGGCTGCATAGATGGCTTGGTTGTTAAGAGCACATACTGCTTTTGTAGAAGACTTGAATTAGGCTCCCAGCAACCATGCTTGGCAGCTAAGAACAACTTGTAACTCCAGTTGCAGGGGTTCTCAGGCACTCTTTTGGATGTTACAGTTATTCCACTTGTGTACACACCCACTTCTTCTCTATATAAAGAGAGAGGCAAAGAGAGATAGAGAAAGACAGACAAAAACATAGGGAGAGACTGAGACAGACAGAGACAGATACAGAGAGACAGACTGACAGTGAGACAAAGAGAGCTTCAAAAAAGTAAGCAGGTGTGTGGTCCATGTTCGTAGTTCCATTGCTGGCAATGTGAAAACTGGTGGCTATCTGGGGCTTGGTGTTCAGCTGGTCTAAACTGTTCCATGAGTTCCGGGCCAATGATAGACTATCTCAGGAAACAAAGGTGATGGCCCAAAGAAAGACATAGGAGGTTGAACTCTGGTCTCTACACACATGTGCACTAACCCAAGTAGATACACAAAAGAAACTTAACATCAATTTTATCTATATGAATCTTGAAAATGTTAACTCGGTATAAAAAGGATAGTCCCCTAAAGTGTTATAGAACATTCTTCCATTTATTCACTTTGACTAAAAAAGGCAAACCTATAGCCAAAATGTCCATTTGTGGCTACCTAGACTTGGGTGGAGGAAGTTTGGAGAAAATGCGAAGTAAGTGACAATAAGTACCAGGATTTCTTTTGGAGATGTTAAAACATCCCCAAATTGACTGTGGCATGGTTACACAAATCTATGAATGCCCTAACCATAATCAATTTTGTTTCATCCTATATCAAAATGCATAATATATAGGCAAATGTATGGTTTATGAATTACATTTCAATAAAATTGATGGAAAAGCTCCAAACAGTGAAAATATTTAAACTTGCATATATATGGGAGCACTTTATATACAAATTTAGAAATATCTACGATGGATAAATGTTCTGCTATGATTAATTGCAGTTTATTTGAAAATCATTAGCAATACTACTACAATTATGACATCTAAGCTACCTTGAGTGCTAGCCTGGTCCTGTTTTGAAATCTTTCTAAAAATTTTGTAGCAACACATTTAGTGAAAAAATATCATCATGGCAATTTTCAAATGTAAAAAAAAACAAAACATTGAGGGAAAGAGAATTAACTTTCCCAAAGCCAGGAATAGTGACATACAGCTGGAATCCTCGCATTGAGGAGACAGTGGCAAGGGGACCCAAAGTTCTAGATCAGCTTGGTCTACTGCCTGTGATGCTGTTTCAAAGAAGAAAATGGAATAAAATAAAATAAAATAAAATAAAATAAAATAAAATAAAATAAAATAAAATAACAAAGCTAGATGCTCTATTTCACAGAAAACAGTCCCTGAAAGTGGGTTTGGCTTATTATATAATTTCACCATTATTTATCATTCAGGAACTTGACCTTGGTATTTCTAGGGATGATGAATTTATTCTAATGTGTTTTTTCACATTTTTTCTTCCTCTTAGATGCTTTGCATAACTAACTACTTACATCAGCCTAAAAATTGCACTGTGAACCCATGGCTAGACCACTGTGCTTTCTCTTATTTATTCCTTTAGGCTGTGAGTTTCTAGAAAGTATGTACAGCATCCCAATTTCACTCTTCTCACAATTCCAAGTCACTGTCATTGAACAGAGTATAAGAAATAAATTAAGCCTAAAAATTCCACACTGGATATATCTGAGTTGTTGAAGCTTGTTTAAAATAAGCATCTCTATTTTTCTCTGTTTCAAAAACCAGTTGAAGTAGAGCATCATTTTTACCATTCATAGGCCTTGGCAACATGTGAACTTCTCTCTTTGGATCATTTTCATGGCAAAAATCTCTGTGCTGCCATTAATTGCAACTCTTCACTAGCTGGGACAGGTAGGAGATAACTCACACTAAAGAACCTAACAGCCTTTCAGATAGAACAAACTTGGTAGAAGACTTGCAGTTTCACCAATTCTGAAATATTAACATTTTTTCCCTAAAAGTAGCATCTTGGTAGAAATTAAAATTTCTGCTATAAAATTTCCCAAATAAACATGATAGTCACAGTTGTTTTCTCCCTTTGTTAGGATGTTCACATGCTTCATAGCCAGAGATTCCATTTTTAAAAATATGTTTGAAACACTTCTCAGTCTTGGGATTCAATGATATTTTTTTATGTAATAAAAAAAATCTTAATTTAAATCATGAAATAAACTTCCATTATGGCTTTTAGTCACTGTTAAAAATGTTTTATTGAAAACTGAAAATCGTTCTAGTCTGGCTATTTAAGGGTAAATTGTAGGGCTGAGGATACAGCTTGGGAGTAGAGCAAGCAGTGCCTTAGCAAAAAGAGAGAGTTGGTGTTGATTCCCACCAATGAAAGAAATGAAAAATAAGTAAACTGAGTCCTAGTGTCTGCAGGGCTATTCTTCATGGATTTTGTGTATATCCTGTGACATTTCTTGTCCCAGATTATCTTTTTGAGAAGTTGATGCAAAATAACCTTGAAAAATAAAAATAACTCTCTGAGGGAAAGGGTAGATACTTTATTGTTTATCCCAAACAACAATAATAAAGATAATGCTTACCTCTGGGATATGCATGCTGACTAGCATTTCTTTAAGTGGTTTGGGTTAGTTAAGTCATAATACCTAACATGTCACAGTGTATCTACCCAAGCCCATTTCTATCACTCAGAACTTAGGAACCAATAAAAAAAATGTTTCAAGCAGGAAATTATGCATGTACCTGTGGTGCTGTGTATAATAAAGTCATGTGCAACCTAGAAGTTTCATGTAGCTCCTGTATCTATACATGGATGGTAGGCTACTTTGTGATCAAATTAAGGTACACTTTGAGACCTGTTGTGGTTCTTCTATTTTCTTTTAAAGATTTATTTTATGTCTAATGAGAACATCCACGTGTAAATACAGTTCTTGTAGAGTCCAGAAAAAAACACTGTATTCCCCGGAGCTGGAGTTATAGATGTCTGTGGGTCACGTGATATGGCTGGAAATAGAACTCAAGACTTCTGCAGGTTGAGTACATGCTCTTAACCACTGTACCATCTCTCTAGGCATATATACTGAATTCTAAATATATGGATTTTACACAATTTGGATACTTTATGTAGCACACAAGTTGGTTTTTAAAATGTCACTGTCAAATCAACATGCCTAAGTACTATGATAATAATACTTAAAATTAAATGCATGTCCTGATCATGGATTTACTTTGCCACTTCATTTCTAAATCTTGGTGGTGTTCTACATTTTTTTCTTTAAAACAAGTTGTTTCAGAATATGGAAAAAAATGTAGTATAAATATACATTCTCTGATTTTATTGCAGAGAAAAAGAAGCATATAGAATGTCCCAAATACAATATCAGCAATATAAATTCTGAAACAACCATTTTTTTATCAAGTTATTTGAACACTATATGATTGTAAAAGCACAAACTTTTTTTCTGGTGGTTTAAAATCAACAACAACACAATTTTGTCATCAACTTAAGTCTTATTCCAGTCAACATTGTAGTCTTAATAAAAACATTAACCACGCCCTGGCGATATCAGGTACTTTTTAATATAAGTAAATTGGTTTGTGCTATAGTCCTGCACAGTTATATATTTTCCATTTTGTTCATAATTCTAATATGGATAGAATAAAGTAAAAGAGCAAGGACAATCCCTCCTTGTATTCTGTACAACTAGCAGAAAATGTCCACTATAATAAATGATAATTGAATAAATGAACTTTGCATGTTAAAAATGCCGACTGCTGCCATGTAATGCTATTCACCTACAAAAAAAATGGCTTGGTTTTCACATTCAGATGGTGAGTCCACCTGATATCACCGGAGTAATTAGCACTGAGAAAGCTGTTTGAGAAAATGTACATGGGGAAAGTCTGGCCAATTCTGTTCAAGGTCACCTAGCTAATTTGAAACACTGGTTCAAGTCAAGTTTATCATATGTAATTCCTCAAGGTACCTGAACTATCTAATAAAACTCACTC
>CABHPH010152008.1:19388-49358 GCA_902168325.1 Peromyscus nudipes | reverse complement strand
AAAAACATTTCTTTCCTAGGAGAGGTCAGAGCGTTTTGTAAAAGTGTTTAGTTTTATAATGAGACTACATAGACCTCTTGTATTTTTATCTTAGGGAGTCATAACACAATCTGAAGAAATGAGTTCTTAATTACCAAGTAGATTCATATGTGCTGATATGAAATGAATTTCATTTATGCCTTTAACAACCAGCAGACAAGAATATAATTGAATAAAACTATGCTTATGGTTGAAAGTGTTGCTGATAGCTCTAACAAATGAAGCTTTATTCTTGTCTTAAACCTATTTACACTGTTAATTTATTGTCTCTAAATAGCATGGACGTGCATATGAGTCCACGTCACTGGGAAGCCGGTGCAGTAGAAGTCCAAACTGACGCCAGTGGAACTGACGCCCTAGTTATAAGTTGCTTTCCTTGACAATATTAACTTCCTGGTTAATCCCTATTCACAATGATGATGCACGACCCCAAACTTACCAACTAGGAAATTGGCTTCAAACATGGAAGGATGAGATTTCTGTATTGTTTTAGTCCACTTCCTGTAGCTTTAATAAAATACAAGAAACTAAATGCTTGGTAATTTTAAAAAGGCTCTTTTTCACTTGGAGTTCTAGCGTGAGGTTGCCACATCTGATCTGCTTCAAGTGAACACTTTAGGTTGCATTGTAGAGGGGCAAAGATATGGAAAGGGGAAGCAAGCACATGTGAAAAGAGCACATGTCAAAAAAAGAGACTGGGAGGAAGTTCCATGGCCCTTTGGAGTAACTTGCCTTCTGGTAACTGATTCAATACAATAAAAGCTAACTCTCCTCACTGAGGCTTGATCCTGTGCAAAATACTAACCCAGATATTTGAGACAGACATTAATCCATCCATGAAGGTAGTGCTCCTATGACTTGCCCCTACCAGGTCCATCTTTTGCATTGGGAATCAAGTTCAAATAATTTTGATGAAGGTAAAACATATCTAAATCATACAACTGTTTGATTGTTTTAAATATTTTAAGTATATTTGTTTGTGTTTTATATTTATATTTATAAGTATATTTGTTAGCTATTTATAATAAATGCCTTAGGAACTTCGTTTGCCTACATATGCAAAGCACACACATTTCCTATACTTTTTGAAATTTATGTAGCATAGAAAAAGTTGTCATGTGAA
Organism: Peromyscus nudipes; assembly: GCA_902168325.1. Classification (NCBI taxonomy): domain Eukaryota; kingdom Metazoa; phylum Chordata; class Mammalia; order Rodentia; family Cricetidae; genus Peromyscus; species Peromyscus nudipes. The sequence continues at coordinate 48,196 of CABHPH010152008.1, read as the reverse complement.
CTTTTTCATTGATGACTCCAGAATTCCATTAATTAGTCATTTCTGGATTGACTTGAAATTGAAAGAAATTGATAGTGAGCTAAGTTAAGTGATATAACAAGGTCATACACATAACTGCATTTTCCCTCTTTGAGCTGTACTATGTACTTGGAAACTTGTAAGGAATGGGTGATATGGCCAATGTAGGGTAAATAAATTTCTCAAGCAGAACTGTGAGTGGCAGTTCATGAAATACAGGTGTGAAGCCAAGCTTTGTATGGTCCTTTTTCTTGTCTTTCTGTCACAACCCATTGCCATATTCCATGCATCAGGAAATCTGTGAGTTATAATGTCAGCATATGCCATTAGTATGCCAGCTAAGGATGGAGACCATACTTTCGCTCCCCCATCTCAACCTGTCAACCCTATCCATCTATGGCAGCTTCTTAATTTATTCACAAAACTTCCCAATGACTACATTACCATTCCTATCCTATGCCTGTAGCAAGCACTAACATTTAACTATAAAATGTGGCTAATAAGCAGCTTGAATGAAAATCTCACACCCAATGTAATATGTTGCTATTTGATGATTTATGTGGCAAAACTATTCAGTTTTTAAATGGTCTTGTCAGAACAGAGATATAGGTCTAGCTTTAGTTTTTCTCTTTTAAAATAATTTTATACCATTCATGAATTTGTTTTGATTTTTAATATAATATCCTGACATGTCGTATATAAATTCCAAATTAAAATGAAATAAACATCACTCCAAAATACACCATTTCTCTTTTCTGTTTTCTGCTCTGTTTAAGACAGTGCTGCTGGGATGTGTCTGTATTGTGGTAAAGACAGAGACTATATTATAAAGACATTTTCTGCCACTGTGTGAAGAAAGTTTATAGGATTATTATTCAGACTCACACATTTGAAAAAAAGAAAGAAAAAAACTTTAGAACATGAAAGAAAAAATAAAAGGGATGAGAAAAAAAGAGAAGACATAAAGGAAGGAATAGAAACAAAAAACACGCATCTATACATAAACTGAGGCCTGGGAAAATTAAAGGCATGCATATGTCATAGTTTCACATTTCACACAGGAATGAATCCCTAGCCTTGCCTTGCAAACTCAGAAAACTCAAAGCTCTTGTTCTTGTATTAATATTTTTTTTCTGATTTCCAAAGTTTATATTACCCAAATTTAGATTTAGCAGGAAAATGTATTTTTATTCCCAGAAACACCAAGCATTTTGGTTCTTTCACATTACAGAATCTGTTTACTTTTATTTGGCTTAGGGATGGTATTACAAATACCAGTATCACATTGTGTTTAACAATTTAGAGGTTTTTTTTTTCTCTTTGACTGCAGCCATTCAAAAAAAAAGTCCAATAAAATTGCTGTCATACATAAAAAAGTAATGCTTACAAAACTTGGAAGGATTTGAGAGTCAAACTCACCAATCTATTTTTCTCACTTACCTTCCACATGACAAAATGTCATTTATTGTGTAAAAGGAGGAGAAACCCAGATCATGCCTGCAATTGACAAACATGATTTTATTGTTGCATTTGCACAAGAAGCTGTTGCTCCAAAGGCTTAATTATCTCAGGCCTGACACACTACATGTTTCTTCGAAAAGTCAAATTGCCTTGCCTTAGATTTTCCAGCCCACCTTCAATATTTGTGTTACCTTTGATTCTAGTCTTATTCAACTTTAAGGAATCCTAAGACTTTTTCTGACTTGCTATCCACATAGATGGAAGGCTGAGCACATTAAATATATCAAAAAATATTTTTCTGTATTTAAATATAAATGACTCCTGGGGTGCTCAGTGGTAGAGCTGTTGCCTAGCATTTGAGGCCCTTGGTTCGAACCTTAGCACCTAATAAATACATAAAAAATAGATAAGTTGTAATTTAGTAACAGTATTGTCTATTTCCTGCTTTGTGTTGTTTTGCATTTGGTACAATGTGGGGACCTCTAATTACATTCTTCTCATGGAACATGGCCTTGAGAAGAATATAAGTCTGCATAACATTCATCTGAAGTGTGCAGAGCACGCCTCTGACTCCTTACTCTCTGTAACTTCAGTTAATACTATTTAAGTGTGTCTTTTGAAGACACTTTCTCTCCCCCTTTCATCTTAGAGAGAAATTGGTTTTCCTCTCTTAGCTGTGCCTCCATGGCCCCTGAAGGCAACATGGTGAAGAGAGGCTTCCGTTCCTGGATATTTATAAAATCCCTTCTAAATTTCTAAGGAGTGAAGGACGGGAAATGCCCAGGAATATAAAATCAGAACTGGGCAGGGCAATCTCAGATTGAGAGTGAAGATAATCTTAAAGAAAAAAAAAACACCACATGAAACTGTAGTGGTGAATGGAACTTCCCAGGTCAATTTATACTGCCAAACAATGATGGGTAAAGGCTGCTGGAGGTTAAACAACACAGGTAATTTCCCTCTTATTTGGAATATTTACCATATCCCACATCTCAGCACATGGTGACTCATCACTGTAGCCACTCCAGAAACAATCCTGAAGTTTCCAACCCTTGTTTCAAACATAGTTGCATTTGAGCACCACTGGAGTTACACTCTACCAAGCCACTATACTCGTGTACAAGAGCCCTGGGGTCTCACATTTCTCATTAACTACTTTGACTCTGCTGCCTTAGATTCTCCTGTTATCCTCTGTAAGAAGTTCCATTCTGCAGTGGGAACAGGAGGCGCATAGCAAGCCAGCTCTCTACCCTTTAAACCATTGCATTTCTCTGAGGTTGAGAGAAGAAAGAGAGCAGTATTTTTTCAAGTGAAGATGATTCAGAAGAAAAGAACTGTGAGTGTGGTAGTGGCAGTGCATGTCTTTAATCCAAGAACTCAGGAGGAAGAGGCAGGTGCATCTCTGAGTTTGAGGCCAGCCTGGTCTACAGAGCAAATTCCAGGACAGCCAGAAACCCTGTCTCAAATGCAGAGAAACCCTGTGTCAAAAAACCCAACCAAACCAAACAACAACAAAAAAACTGTGTGTATTTACCTGGGATGATGGTGAATTCAGTGATTCACTTTCTCCATGTTGGTCTATGATTCAGATAATATGTAAATGTTTGCAAGTGAAACCATAATATCCCACTATTGACTGACATACTTCTGGAATCATACATTCTTCTGTCTTTTGCTTCAAATGCTAATAGGTTTTGCTTTCTTCTTCATCTGAGAACCCCATATAAAACTAATGGAAATGGAGGCCTGTGATGACTTTTACCATGTGCTAAGCACATTCCCTACAAATTATACTGTGCATAATTTTATTATCCTCATTTTATAGATTAGAAAATGGATACTTAGAGAATTAAGGAAGTCATCAAGCTCATGAAATATTAACAGATGAATTTAATCCAGAGTCTTTAGGGCTTTTCAAACCCTCCACATGTGGCAACTTTCTGTACTGATTGAACATTAATGAGAACCACCTAGCACACTGGTTTTCAGAAGGCCAAAGTACTAAAGTCAGAAAACCCGGTGATATATCAACTCTAGAACAGCCTGAGTATGGGAACTTGAGCAGTTTCTCTAAAGTTAATCCCCCAGGCTAACTCCCTCTCACTTCTCTTCACTCTCAAATGCCAGAAGAGATATTTATGTCTTGGATTTGACAGGGAGTTTTCCTGTGCTTTCTTTGCAGATGTCACTAAGCAGTCTGATGACTGCCTCAAACAAACCAAACCATCCAATCCAGTACTCAAGTAGAACCCAAATGCCTTTATCTCTATGTTCAATTAGAACAACTTTTAATGAGGGACTACAGGGTCCATTTCATGACCATTGGTTTTCAGCTTTTGCTTTGTGAATAGTGTTAAACAGTCTTAATTTCTAGGAGATCTTGATTATATCCTTTGTAACACGGATCATGTGTTTTTGAATCTACTGGTCAAGCTTGAAGTTCTCCAGTATCAGAAATAGGTAGTTTAGGAGTTAAAATAAGATTGAAAACATATGTTGGGTGTGTTCCTTAATATTTGTGAATCTATTTTTTCATTGAAATAATGGTGATAATAACCTCAAATTACTACTCCATTCTGAAACTTCAAAAAAAGACTGTGTTAATAGTAAGTAATAACTTCTGTTGTAGGATTAGAGATTCTGCCTTCCAAGCTTAGTACTATCTCCTCAGAAACATAGATCTTCATATGTGAATACTTTACTACCAGTGTTTCTAGGTGAATAGTTAAAAGGATTCTTTGTGTTCACATACAGTGGCATTTTTAGTCATTTTTATTCCAAGCCTTTTGAAAGTAAAATGCTCTTTACTTCTCTAGGTTATATCAGAATATTCCAGAAATGATGCTTTCATGCAAATCCCTGCCTTTTTCTCTCTCATTGTCTGTCTGCTAGCCACATATGCAGGTAAATAGTTCCAAGGCCAGGAGTACTTTGTTTTGGCTTCTTTTTGTCTCTCCCAAGGCTGTGTGGCAAATACATGATTTGTTCATTCTTTGAAAAAATTCTGTTGAACCCTGAGTACTGGGCATCTTGAATAAGTGTTTTGGAAGAGAGAGAAGAGCAATGATATTGCTTAATTATCTCCACGTGCTTTGTGAAAAAATTAAAGAGTATTAAAGAAGAGTCCCGATGAATGAGGACAAGTAATCAGATAGAAAGGTATCATAATAGTCCAAGGAAGCAATTTGACATCTACTTTCAAGAAAAGAACAGGTCATGCTTATAAATACATGCTCAAAGACAGGGAAGTAGAAGGAAGATAGGCTGACTCTGGGTACACGGCACGTTTTTTTGTTAGGAACACTGAAAGGACAGAATTTTTAGTAAAATCATGAATTTTGACATATTAGATTTGAAATTCATAAGATAAATGTGAGAATGGAAAACAGAATATGTGAACTGTGGTCACTAATAATATTTAGTAGGTAATAAGTGTGGGAGATTTTATAGACCATTTATGATGCCAAGTCTAGTTTTGAAGCACTGAAAGTAATGTCCCCATTAGGAAGGAGGTGAGCTCCAAGACGGAGCTTAGAGGTCCTGTGTGTATGGTAAGTAGTGTGTATGTAAGAGGGAAGTGTGAAAGGAGAACCAAGAGACTAAGGAGTTGATGGGGATTGAGGAAGATGCCTGGAAACATGTGCCTTTGATTTGAGCATGAGAAAATGTGGTGACCATTGTTTAATCCAGAGTCTTTAGGGCTTTTCAAACCCTCCACATGTGGCAACTTTCTGTACTGATTGAACATTAATGGGGACCACCTAGCACACTGGTTTTCAGAAGGCCAAAGTACTAAAGTCAGAAAAGCTGGTGATATCTCAACTCTAGGACAGTCTAAGTAGCATAACTGAGGCAGAAACAGGCAGGAAAGAGCTTTGCAGCTGCTAGAAAGTATGGCGTGAAATAGTTGTTTACATCCCATTTCTGAAATCTCAGAGAAGAAAAACAGGGAAATTAGGTGGTCATTGAAGGGCATAGTCAAAAAGAAAACTTTTTCTTTAAAATAATTCCTTTCTTTAGGATTAAAGTACAGTCTGTGAATCATTAGTAATTTTAATTTTTTCAGTGACCATCATTTAAAGCAGTAGAGTAAAATGGAGTCTATATCAGATGTTAAAGGTAATTTTATTTTTATGTAGTATATTATTATGAAATAGTCACAAATCATTATATACCCATACACATGCAAGTATATATTGGCTCATGATATTAAGTAATTGTTTTAAGGAGATCAATTCTATGGCCCCATTCATATTAGGCAAATATTCTATTACAGAACTGTATCTCCAACCTCTAAAATGTATTTTCAAATTACATTAATGATCATTTTACATTTATTTGTTTATTGATTTATTTCATGCATGTGTATAACTCCACCCATGTATAGATGTTAGAGTAGCACTTTTGGGAGTCATTTCTTTCTTTCACAGTCTGGATTCTAGGAATGGAACTCAGGCTTGGCAGCCCTCACCAGCTGAAATCGCACTGGTTTTCTTTTGTGGATCGCAGTTTAAAAAGTCTGAAGGGGATTCTAATTTCTCTGCTTGTAGAGATAATCTAGTAGAGTGAAATAGACAGGAGAGAGGGAGACGAGGTATAAAGTCCTGGATCAGAGGTGAAGAAACCCTTTACTCTGCGCACCTGCTTATCATGTGGCTTCCAGATGGTCACCATCAACCTGTCCCGAATGAGCAAGGCTCTTATTTCCATAGGTATGGGAGATGGTCTTGACATCTTCAGCAGTACTGACTTGTCACTGTGATGTGGTCTTTGTTATGTCCTCCTCATGCTACACCTGCTTCCCAATTTCTTTGTGGACTTGGCTTTCTGATTGCCACCCCCCAGAATATTACTGTGTATAAAGATGTGTGTCTATGGAAGTAATTATATGAAAATGAGATCCTGGAGGTGAGCCCTTGTCCAATATAGTTAGAGTAATGATAAGAAACACAGGACATGTGCAGACCCAGGATAACCATGAGAACATGGATAACAGAACATAGAGAACTCATATCTAAAAGACCAAGGCAGCAGCCTGAAATACACTGTCCCCTTCAAACCCTCAGTAGACAACGACCTTGATCTTGGACTTCTGGCCTCTACAACAGTGAAAAAAAATAAACTTAGCTGTTTAATCTACCCAGCCTGTAGCCTGGAATTAAGGCAGTCTAACAAATAACTAGACCCTCTGACTGTTACTACATACTGAGATGTGGAAGCCCAGCATCATCCACGCCTGTTTACAGATGAGAAAAATGAAGTGAAAAGATAAGAAATCACTTACCCAAGGCCAGGAGTCCAAATAGCTGCTGAGTGCAAAATGAAGTTTCCTAAATCCTCGCCCAGTGCTCTCTCCTTGACAAAAAGCTTGGTGATAGTCGTCTGAATCCTGCTGTGCCTACAGTGGTAGGTACAATTCTATGCTGGCCCATGTGTCAGCACCAAAATCTGTATTTCTCTGCAAATATAGATTCTAACATTTTATAAAATAAGATTTAGAACACTGAAAAGCACCAGAAGTCCAAAAATGGTGCAAATTAACCCCATTTAAAATTTAAAATAAAAGAAATCCATTTTTAGGTAACTTGTTCACTTATACCCGAGTGAACATTCAAAAGTCGCTGATATATTGAAGCTTGCCCACTGTGTGATAGAGTGAAGCAGATTTTTTAAAAAGTCTTTGTATGAGCCAAGATACCATATTGTCAAAATAAACACTAGGTAAGAGGTCAGTAAAGAAATAATTGGGCAGTTGATGTTATTTTAACATCTGATATGGACAACCTAAGTGTTTCATCCTAGTAACACTGTTTTCAGTTTTTCCCCAGTCCTTTATGGATCATTTTCTAAAAAATTGTTCTTAGCTTGGGTTTAAGTTTTTAAGTGAAATGTGCTTATAATCAATCAATAAATACTTGGAGTTATACACTCTGCACTACATCCTTGATTTTCTGAGGATTCCTTGTTTCTTATTTTCTTTAATAAATATTTAGTATAAATTTTAACATTAAATGGCTAAATAAATCATGATCTCTGAAAATGTTCAACTTAACCAAGAGGAAATATATATGTGTGTGAATAATGTTTTAGTATGAGAAGTATATTACTGCACAAAAATGTGTTAGTTTTGCAAGGATCCAAACATTAAAGAATGAATTATTAAGTTATATTGTATAGTTGAGCTGTGTAATCCTACCTATGCCTCCAGTTCATCCTATGTTCTATTATGTATTTGATGCCATTTCCCCAGAATATAAAACAATCAATGAAATTTATTGACTTGAACAACTTAGTAAGGATAATGCGATAGCTGAATTTTTTCTCTTATGATCATTGTTCAACAATTACCTGTTAATCCACTGGAAGTGTCTTTGTTTGATTCTGCTTGTAGAAGAACAGTGATCTATATTTTCCTTTCACCACACTGAGAACCACTTGTTCATTGTTCCTGTTTATCTAGTAGTCATTTTTCCTCATTGGTTTTTCATTAATTCTTAGATAAGTGTGGTTATGTGGAAACACACTATTTCTTTGATTTATCTGTCTACTTAAACTTTATACATTGTTGAATTTCCAAAGTTATTCATTTCATCATCCCCCAAGAGATGTTGATCCTTCACCTACCCAAGATTTACCTTGTTCACCACCTTGAATGTGCAAAATGAAGGATTGGCTTATACTTTTTTATTTTTGCATTTCTTTTTTAGGAGTTGGTTTAACAATTTCAGGAATATGAACATGAGATATTTTAATTTATTTATGTCTTGTTTTTAATAGTTTTATTATTTTAATTGAAAAATTATCCCATGGTTAGTATTGTTTGTGCTATTACATACTGAAGACTTTACATATTTGACTCAGAACATTGAGAAATTGATCTGGTACTGACCTGGAAGTTTCATATTTAGTGGCTAGCTTTCATAGTTCTGGAAGGAGATGTACAGGCAACTATAGGTATAAAGTAATCATTAGTCTTAAACAGCTATGAACCTGGCGAGATACAATAATGCCTGGCCTGGCAAGACCTGCCTACTGGTGCTATAGTGTCATGAATAATGTGGGAGAAACCAGTCATTTTCTGTACTATTCTAAACACTGATCTTCAAAATGAAATCTAATGTCAATATATTACATAGGTAAAAAATATAATTAATGAAAAATAATCAACAATTTATTGAGTTTTCTTAGAATTTCTGTGTTGGCATTAGGTAAATTTATTCATCTTTATTCTTTTAGTTATCTTTTCAAGACAAGGTCTTGCTGTAGGGTATGGGTATGTAGGCCTTAAACTGAATATGACATTCAGACTAGCCTCAAATGTTGTCTTCCTGCATCTTCCAGTTACGTGTGGAGACTCCAGGTATGTACCACTAGACATGGTTCAATCTTCTAAACCTTGTGTGCTGGCTGTTTTCCTCTATTCAATGCTTTCAAAGCAACGAAGAGTGGAAGTAACAAAAGTAGCATAGAAATCTTTAGAAAACTCATGATCTGGTTAAAAAATGTTTACTTATGCCCAGTACCTTTTCCCCTATTGTAAACTTAAATGGCATTTGATTCTAATAGGTAACTTAAAGGCTACTGAGATCAATGTCTGTCATAGTGCTCTGCAAAAGAAATGTTAAACTTCTTATTTCTGTTTTCTATCTCTGCCAGTTTAAGTGTCCTATTTTTAGTCATCATAAACTATTCTGCAGTTCCATAGATACTTGCTAGTTATACATGTCCTTCCAGGACTCCCGGTTTAGAGCTCTCATGATGAGGTTTTTATTATGGAGTTCCTCAGTAACATGGGAACCAGACATTACACTCTTTGATAATTTATATAATACAAAAGCTAGAACACATAGAAGACTCAATGAAATGGTTCCTAAAAATACAGTCTTGTGTGTTTAGCCTGGAATGCACATGGGACTAACATAACTAGTAATGGATCAGTAGGTGGAGGATGCATTTAGTGAGAAAGCATAGTAGACTATAGGGAAATGAGAGGAGGGAACAGAAAGTTTCAAGACACTAGTGGAGTGACAGGGATTGGAAAGTAAGAGGGCTGGAGAATGGTTACTAAAATGATGTATTAATGAAGGAGATACTCGGGAATCTGTAAACTTGAAATCCATGTAAAATATATAATAAAAGAGAATAGTGGGAAAGGCATGCTATGCAAGAATTGGGATGTATTACTGGAAAGCAAAATGTTTAAGTGGGGATGGGCATAGGTAGCAGGAAAACTGAAGACTAGGGGTTGGGTTAACAAAAACTAAGTATATACAAAGAAATTAAGGAGTTTGGAAAGAGGATTCCCACATGGTTAAATAATGTTGCTTCCAGAAAACAAAGATTATTAAACAAAAACTTCAGTGTCTGGTACAGTCTACCTCCTTACCTATTATTGACAAAGGAGTCTACAGAAGTACCCCAAACAACATAAGTGGTTGCCATTGTGTAATTGCCTATAGTAACTAGATAATACAACTCTATTGCTAAAGATATTTTAGTTGTAGGATGTGGGAAAGAAAATTTGTCTTGAGCTGACATGAACATCTCTCCTTGCTGGCTAGTCTTCATAATGCTGACAAGTGCTGCACAAGCTACTGGGGTAGAAAAGGCCTTGGTAGTCTTTTTCACTGGTAGACCCTGCATATTATAGTAATGACTTCCAAGCAAGATGTGCCCACGGGTGCAGTACTGGCAAGACTGTTTGTGAGATAACCAATAGCTCCCTTGATCGGATTTGAGACTTGCTCCACAGGAGGCAATTCATGCCTGGTACTCTAGCATGCATATAACACATATCTAGGAAGGTCACGGGCTAGTAGAGAACCTATTGTTCTTGCTTTGCTAATTGTTACTGTTGTCAAACTCTCTTGTAAATATTTATGTTTATATTTATAGATTGTGCTACTCTCAACCTTGGTCAGTGACACTTCTTATCGCAGAGGGTAGTGGTATTGTAGAAACACATAACTGTTCAAAATCTCGAGAATGAGTGTCAGTTAGTGAGGAGCTGTAGATGAGACATATATAACCCCCTCCTTCCCAGGTTGAAAGAACATCATGGGGGGAGGGGTTACAGAAAGATGATAAGAATCAGACAATGGTAAAGACATCTGTGAAAGGCTAGTCTTTGAATATGACATGGCTATTTCACACATTAATCCGTATCAGCTGTGTTCACCTGTACAAGATCTTCTTAAAACATGAAATTTCAAAATTCTAGCATAGAAAGGGAAGAGTTCTTACCCCAATGGTGTGTCTGACATTCTCTTAGTTAGATTTTCTATTGCTGTGAAGAGACACGTTGACCACAGCAGCCCTTATAAAGGAAAACATTTAAGTGGACTCATTTACACTTCAGAAGTTTAGTCCACTATTGTCATGGCTGGAAGCAAGGCAGCATACAGGCAGGCATGGTGCTAGAGAAGGAGCTAAGAGTTCTTACATCTAGACTCACAGGCAACAGGAAGTGGTCTGCCTCACTGGGCATGGCTTGAGCACATATGAGACCTAAAAGCCCGCCTGTAGATGGGACATATACAACCCCCTGCTTCTTAGTCATGGGAGGGGGGTCCAGAAAGAATGTAAGGATTAGATGATGGTAAAGAGAATTATGAAAGGCTAGCCTCTGAATATGACATGGCTATTACATACGTGAACTCACATCAGCTGTGTTTACCTACATGAAACCTTTATAAGATAAAGAAACTTAAAAATTCTAGCATAGAAATGGAGGGGCTCTTGACATCCACACACAACTGAGTAGCTAAATGGTAGTTGATAACTGTTTAGAGGAGAGTCATTTAGCTTTGTTGTTGTTTGTTTGTGGGAGTATGGGCTGGCCATTAGTGGATTGCCCAATCCCCAGTGGATGATCAAATACATGTAAAGAAGGTCAGAAAAAGACATTTATATTTTACCCCAGTGGAAGTTTGACATGAAGAGGATTAAAAAAGGAAAACGGGGCCCTGAGTAGGCAGAGTGTTGCAATAGGAGAGGTAGATGTAAACAAAGTTGTTTTAAACTGTGTCCATTGAAAAGTTATTTGCAAGAGAAAAACATCATTAGTGAATGTAAAAATAATTTCCTTGGGTCCACTGATGTCATTGGGAGTAATTCAATAATCTCAATCTGCTGAGAGCATTTGAGTAAGTCCAAATGGATGATTTTAATACAGCCTTTCAGCCAGGACCCAAGTCCAAGCATGTGGGGGCCTAGACTGCCTAATGAAGAAAAGCAGAGGCCTATGTGGAAAGCCACACACACTAAAGCTGTGCAGTCAGCTGCATATTTCCTCTTTAAGTGTGAAGCTGATTTTAAAATTTAACCAAAGTTTCCCTAGATGTCTTACCACTTGCAGTTAATTATGTAGATATATCAAATATGCATTTTCTTTAAAAGCATATTACTGTTTTGTCTTTATCCACCAATGATTCTTGGATAAAAGGTGGTAATAAAATGTTAATGTGTATTTAGTTATATGAGAAAAAGTAATAGAGAAATTTCTGAGGTGTAAAATGAGATACATAATTGCTTCTAAAAACACAAGAAAAGAAAACACAGAATGACAAGCCTACATATGCAAGCCTTCTTCATCGCCTGTGGCTATCCTGCTGTGTCATCCTGGCTAGAAGAATAGATTCTTCTTTATTCCTTTTCCCTCTGACTGACCTGCAATATTTTCTGCTAGGAACTGAATCAGAGCTTCACTGGCACTCTAACACTAAGTTGTGTCCCCAGGCCTCCTTAGCTGTTCCTCAGGTCCTTTGTGGCTCTGGAAGATTGGGCATGTCATGAAGCCCATCTTCCTGGAAGGTTAGCAGAGTCTAAAACAATGATTCTGGGAACAAAGAGGATTTAGACCCCATCCTTGTATCTCTCTATTTTGGATCTTCCTTCAACAAAGACCCTTTTTCGGTGGCATCAGGTGTGATTTCATTTAATTGCACGGTAGGTATAAACTTTAACACTGAAAGAAATGTGGCCAGGGTTGGAGGGTACACAGTGGCTCCCCAAAGAGAGGAGGAGCATTCTTTCCTTATAGATCTTGCACAGGACCTTGGAGGAAGCAGCTCTTTCTCCTCTTCCAGAGGACTGCCATACTTTGGGGACCACAATGCTCAGACAAATGTTTCCAAAAGCCCTGTGTTGAATGGTTGGCTTCCAGTATGCGATACTACTAGGAAGCGGAAGAAGCTCTAATAGGTGGTGTCTTTAGAAATCTGGTCAACCTGAAGTTCATGACCGTTTTCTCTTGCTTCTCCACATTGAAGTACATGCTCTCCCTCTGATACATGCTCCTGCCATGATTTATTTGGCTTCCAAAAATCCAAAGCACTTAGGACAGTCACTTAAGAGACTAAAACTGTGAGCCTAATTAAAGCTTTTTTCTTTTTACTTTGATGTACATCAGAAATTTGCTACAGTAACAGAGGAGCTATAATATGTATGAACTGAGGACAGCAGGTAGTAGGTGAGACTGAACACTTGAGTTCTCCAAGCCCAAGTCATTCTAACCTTGGTTGGTTTACCTAATGGAAAACCAACAATGGTTCTAGCAATGTGATGGCCTCAGACTCAGTAGGAGCAGACCAAAGCTATTTTCCCTTCTGTTTCAAGTCATTGGTCACGATGATCCTAGGCTTTCCTTTACCTGTAAAATAGGCAAAACTCAAGCTTATTTACTTTTACTGTAAGCAATAGAGATACAAAGGATTTAGCTTTATGAAATATCAGAAGTGGTAGGTATGTGTGTGGCATCTGCCAATGCTGTGGCACTATTTACAATGAAAGTAATACTTTTCCAAATTTTACTTGGTCACATGGTAGAGAAATTTCCCATATTATGCATACTGTCTACCAATTGGGATGAATTAATCAGCTGTATTTCATAGGTGAAGAAACTTAGTCTTGGAGTGGCTATGTTATTGGCCAAGTTCAAAATATGTAATGTCTTCATTAGTGGATGCTCAGACCTTGGAGTTCAGATCCAGAATGTATGATTGTAATCACAGGATTTATTGCCTTAAAGCTCTCCATGCCCTCTTCCAGGCTTAGTGGAAAAACCATTAAAGGCATCCTTGTGAAAAAGCTTTCTGCAGTATATGTTGTGGTTTAGAAATCGTGAGCTATTATATTAGATCCAAGTTGTCGATCATAGCATATATGGCGATTTTATTAATTTATATAGAACCGTCCTTTGGGGACCTTACTCTTGAACATTTTATTCCCCTGCCTAGCAATTTAAATCCTATTCTTTTGGTGGTCTAGCCTACTTATCACATATTGAAATAAAAGTCATTAGTATGGAAAGTTCCAGAAGTAATCTCACCAAAAAACTTACTGATATCACCCTTTCTAGAAGCATAAAGCACAGAAAGACATATGTGACAGCAGGAGCTTTTCAGGCAAGCTGAGCCTCCCTCCATCTGAGCAGTCTGCAGGCCTCCCTATCCCATGGCTTATTTATAACCTTTGCTAGCAAACCACAGGGCTAACAGCAGCTGAGAAACTCAAGTCACCCATACGATTTTACATCACCAAAAGAGCAGAGGAACCTCATTTCAGGATCAGAAGGCCCTCGATCTTACTCTGTAGCCCTATCTAATGACTGAGGTTGGAGACATGATTCAGGATTTCACAGTACAACTTGACTTTCAGAGAGTAGATGTGTGTGCTTGGCTAGTTGGAGTCTCTATTATACAGTTGATACAAGTACACCTAATCAGTCCTCACACATGGAGATGTACTTGCATCAGAATTCCCATACTTGGAAGCTTTCCTGTATTCATCTTAAAATGGTTTAATATCAACTCTTCTTGTCATTGGTAGTTTTCAATTCATTTTTCTACTATGAAATAAGACACTACTGAAATATATCCCTTTGAAAGTGTGTGCATGGAGGCCTTACCTTATTTAGTATTATGTTTATTTCTATTATAATTTCCAACAGTTCATATAATCTTACTGATGAAAGTATTTCCATGATTAAGTTACAAAAATTCATGTTTGTCTGTAACATTTCTTTGTTCATAAGGTCATAATTTAAGTTTTTGTTGTTGTTTGTTGCTTAAACAAGGGAGATTTTTTATTAATAGTAACCGCTAATATAATTTTTATTATGTGTTGTTTTCATTATCTCTAACATTTGTACTTTGATATACTAGTTATAATAGTAGTTTTTATATGTTCTAATGTATTTTTTTATGTTTACATTATCAAATTTGGTATTAAAAAATCTATTCAATGACTTTTTCTTCTAGAGTCCAGTGTATTGTTGTTCTTTCTTTTTGACTATGAACTCAAACAGATGGAATGTTATCTGTTGAAACTGTATTTGCTTTAGGTTAATGGTGTTTACTGTTGGCTCTGTGGCATTTGTGTTTCCAGTATTTGTTTGCTTGGTGGGATCTGGAGAGCTCAGAACATATATTGAATCCAGCACGTTCTCTGGAACAACTCGTGTTAGGTGGTATTCAACACTCATCACTACTGCAACACTTGAGAAATGACAATATCTCTAGAATTTAAAGATGTGCAAGACCTTTTGTCTCGGGTAATGTAAGTATCATTTACTGTGTAGACCATGTTGTGCCTTTGGACAGTTCTAGGAACATGTATTCTCTACTCACTATTCTATAGGAACCATATCCCACCACTGTAGATGTTACAGGACTAGGTGACTTGCCCAATGGTCCTACCACAGTATGTGGTAAGCTCAGTTCTCACTGATGCAGAGCTCAGTTTCTAAGAAGCATGATAAAATAGCTAAATAAAAAGGTATTATTTACTGAGTTTTCATTGTTCAGGGACTATTCTGAGTATTTTTCATGTATTAACTCACTTAATAATCCATAAATCAACATATTGAGTATCTTGCCTAGTACCAAATATCAAGTAAGAAAGATTTTTGTTGTTTAATTGAAGAATTGGCATGGTTTATTAAAGTGAGGTTTTGGATGATAGATGGCCATTTTTTTAGGGTGGTCTCTCTGTGTCAACCTAGAAGAAACGCATGGAGCTACCGCGACCAGGCAGGGAAAAGCCTGGATGGGTGCAGATGTCACTGTTTGAGCCAAAGCACAGAATGTGGAACCCAGGACTTATGAAGAAGAACCTAGAAATGAGAAGAAAGTGAGTCTATGCTGGGAAGTCCCTTGGGATGGTGAAGTTCTCAACTGGCCAGCAGTAATGGAGTCATGGAATGGAAGAAATTGAGGTCTGGGGGTCTGTGCTGATGAAGAAGCATGTTGGATATTTTCTAAGCCAGAGACAGGAAATACAGGGATGTTCCAAATGTATTAAATTTGTCTTGCTCAAGACCACAGCAGAAGTCTTATAATCTGCTTTTGAAAGATTGTAAGTCTGTAGAGGCTGCCAGGTGTGGACAACAATTGCTGTAATTAGCACAGACACAAATTGTAAGAAATGCAACTATAAAATCCCCACTTGGATTCTCCAGAAAAAAAAAATCCAGCATGATAGTTGATTAATGTGTCACCAGATAAGTCTGCCACCAGATTATGAATGCAAAGCTATAAAATGTGTCATGTATTTTAAAAGACTTTTCTAGACTTTTCCAAGAATCTTAGTAAGATAATCATGTACAATTTACCACAAAATTTGAGAATACTAGCTTTCTGAACAAACAAAACTTCTGGGAACAATTCTTTTTCCACTTTCTTAACTATAGGGCATCATATACATAATTGAGTTTCACTGAAACTCAATTTTTGTATCTGTGCAAAGGATAATGTGTATTTTATGGAGAGATAAAAGGTTAAAAAGTTAAGCAGCAACCCTGGTGAGGTGATTATCACGGAATACGGTGCTTCATGATCATGTATCATTAGTGTCTTCATTGTAACTTGTGCTTTCTATGGACATATTTATCTTGATGCAGATAAATCACTATTTTTGATAAAAATAAGAGTTGTGAGGACTTGGAACGTTTTTTTTTTTTTTCAGAGATGGGGACCGAACCCAGGGACTTGTGCTTACTAGGCAAGCACTCTACCACTGAGCTAAATCCCCAACCCCACTGAGCTAAATCCCCAACCCCGACTTGGAACCTTTTATTCAAAGATATTATACTTGTCAGTAACATCATTACATAAATTTAATTTTTCATTAACAATGTACATATTAAGTTCATAACGTACGTGTCAAATGTGTTCTGAGATGACTTGCAGATCAGTATGAAGAAGAACAAGGGTGAACATAGTTAATGCACTAAAAATATCATGATTATATGTAAATATTATATATGTACCAAGTAAGTACATTCTCTAAATATTGGGCTGAGTGGTTGGCTGATAGGTAAAGTTGTCTGGAAAGTAACATTTTAGTTAAGGCTCCATGAATATGTAAGAATCCACATAAAAAATAAGAGACTAACAAGGTTGTAGCGAAGGGTCCCTCTCCCTGCCAGAAACTTGAACATACAACGAACACGATAGATACTAGAGAATGTTAACTGTGTAGGGTATAAGGCAAGATAGAAGGGCTAGAAACTCAAGTCAGACTAGGAAGAACAACATTTGGTTTACTTCACTTACAGTCATTGATAAATAATGTGAGCTGAGTACGGTCTCAATATTTTGAATGGGAAAGTTAAGAGAACAAAACTGGAGGGGGCCTTTTTATATTATAACTGAAAATGATAATAATGAAGAATAGGCATAGGTGTAGAAAGTAAGTGCTGGGAAACATGGATGGGAAGTTTACAGAATGTACCAGCGGTTCAGCTGTGAAGGAAAATGGGAAGTTGTAGAGGATTTGTTACAAATCTATCTTTGATCAAGTAATGGAATATCTCAGTTTGTAGGTTTTATATATATATATATATAATATATTATATATATATATTTCATATTGGGAAAATGATGCTTATTAATTTTTATATATGAGCATGTTTTTCAAAATAAAAATATATAATTTAGAGCAATAGTTTATTTTCGTTAGACTCCAATGTTTTTGTGGGAAAGTGTAAATTACAATTTTTGCTTTACTAAATCATCAAGATAGGGCATACAATTACTTTGACAAGCAAAACATGATTTTTTAGGTTATTTATAATTTACCAATCTACTTTCTATTCTACAAATGCCTCCTGAGTATGAAGGTGATACCAGGTGTGATGTTGATTGATGGCTTTCTCATGCATCATATATTTTTGGTTTATAATTATTTATAAAAGGAATTCTTCATTTGTTTCCTAAGAAGGATTGTGAGGTGGTGAAGTAGCTATGATCACTATAAAATCCATGCAAAATATTCTAACATGAGACTTCTATTACATTTTCAAAGGCTGTAATGACCCTTAACCTGTTAAGATTGATGACCTTCAAAGCTTAGCCTTTGAGAACTTAACTGACTTTCTTGAGTTCCCAAAATATAAATTAGGATTTGAATTGTTTGCCATTCCTTCAGGTGCCTACAGTGCCTTTTTTATTCTTTTGTCCTGCTTCTATCTCCAGGAGGTAGATATGTGTGCCAGTCCATGATTGTTAGCCCTCTGTCATAGGACTGAGGACAGTGCTGTCTAAATGACCATTGGAGCTTCATGGGAAAGAGCCTTTGTGGTTAACCATTACCAACTAAGCCTTATGGTAAGGCAGATCTAATCAATTTAAAACTGCAGCAGAGATATAGCAGGCTAGTGAATTTGGATCGGAGGGCTATAGGTACTCTATGGATTTTAAATCCCTCTTTTATACATGTTCCTAAGATGCTGGGTTTAGAATTAAGTAAACTGCAAAGAGAAATCTGGAGGATAAAAAGGAAATCTAAATGGGCAAAAGGAGATTTTTTTTTCTCATATATCACACAAACTAATTTTTAATGAGGAAATTATGTGATTTGCTCATGGGCCATTTCCACCTTTCCAACTTAGCAGTTAACAGAAGGTTGATGTAATTTTTAGCAATAATTAGATTTAGGGTTTATGGCCCTGGGTCCACAGAGCTCCTACCACAATGCCTCTTAATAGTCAGTCCTGATCTACTAGAACTATGTCAAGCCCAATATAACTCAGAGATAATGAAGAATTCCTGAACTCTTTGGAATTCCTCAAGAGTTTTGCTACTCTGATTGCTGAACATTTAAGCAATAATTTGTTGCTGAACCAGGTAGTGAGAAAACAACTTTGCATCAATCTAATGAAATTGTTTATTGAAATTTGCATTGCTGAGTCTCTGTGTGTATTTTCCTTACTTTAGGACTGTCTTCATTATTTGGAGGAATATTTTCAGATAATTTGTCTGGTCAGCCTGGCCCCTGACACTGCATCTGTTTTTATTTTCTCCCAAATTCCAAGTTTTTATAGAAACAGAAAAGGTTTGCAATAGGGTATTGTTTTTCTAAAGTCATGGGAAATCCTCATAAGATTTTCTGGAAGTCAGTGTAAATTTCTTAGTGGATGTCAGCGCTTGTTGAATATTTGTTTTGTGTAATGCAGTACGCTACTTTCAATAAGGGGAATTAGATATGTAATATGGTTCTCATTTTTCAAGGCCAAGGCAAGTCACCAACTAATTAGCATAAACAGGAAGGTACACAGAGAGTTTACAGCAGAGAACATTAGATGAACAGATATTACCACTGTCTTGGAAAGAATGATATAAGGCTGAATATCTCACATGCCTTAATAACCTTTGTTGTTATAACCCTGGTTTCTCCTAGTTGTGAGAATTTTCTCTTTTCTCTATGTTCATTCAAAGAACTAGTACTATTTCATGTTAAGAGAATAACTTGATATTCAATGCTTTCAGCCAAGCATGAAAGACATTGTCTGTTCCAAGATATAGTTCACTATTTGTGGCCTTTCTTAATCATTGCCAAACTTTTCTATATGCATTCTTTACAAAGTTTTCCATTACAGATCAACATTGAGTATGAGCTTTTGCAGAAGAAGGTTATAAAATCGACTGTTCTGTGTATCTGCATTGTCAAATGTGTGAATTATCAGTCACTGTAGTCATTAACCATTCGGAATTAAATTGAAAGAAGCTGTAAATATTAAATTACCCCGTTATAAATATGTTCTACTAAAGATAAGAAAATTTAATTTCTTTTTTCACATGGAATATAGATTGAGATATTGAAACCTTTATATATTGAGTTAAATAGTCTCTGTTTTAATGACCTATTCTATCTCTTCTTTGAGTATGACTTACAGAAAAATTAAAGTTGCTTATGTGACTCTTACCAAGCTTTTTTGGGAGTGCTATTTTGGATAGTGCTTCCAGAATGATTTTTAAAAAGTTATGCCTAAGCAAGATATTAAGGTTATAACACTGGATTCCAGAATAGGGACTGAATGCCAGGCTGAGTTTGGATGCTTCCAGCTAGGGTTATTTTCCGTTCTTCCCTTGACTATGGCTTCCATTCTGGACTGTGTGAAAAAAGTTCAAAAATGGATGAGACGGCAGCCTTGCTCCACATTAAATTCAGTTTCTTCAGGGGTGCAACATCAAATCTCATTAGGAACCCTTGCAACGTCTTCCGAAGTCCCAGCAGACAAAACAGTCCTCCTCATTCCAATTCTTAATTTAGTTAAGAGAGGTTACATTTGTAATTACTGTAATTTGGAGCTTTCATGAGTTGCCCTAGGCTGGAGCAAGCATCATTCAATCTGTGCTCTGCTAAGTGAAGCAACTGAACATGTTGTGATTTATGAGGATCTGACAAAGATGTTTTGCAAGGAAATTTCCAGCACAATGAAGCAATTCAAGGGATATCTGAAAAATCAATCACTTTTGGTCTTTTAGTCTTAGTAGTTAAACCAAACCATTTCAAACAACTAAACTCAATATGATCTTGATTTTTTTTCTTATTTTGAAATGAATATTGGATATTTCTAACTTAAATGCATATAAGTTAACATTTAACAGTTAAGTTTAATTTTTTACTTTAGAATTAATAGTAATTGTTCATTGCCAAAAACAGAAAAAAAACAAATAATACACAAAATATAAGAATTGCTATAGCCCCATCTGTTATTTTTCCCATGAACATGTTTGTGAATATGACACTGATTATGCACTACATAATGTATTAAAATCTTTTAACTACTGTCCTATCCTGGTAATGATAGGAAACAGAATATTCTATACTTATAAGTTATTGCCATGTTTATCTATGCATGTGACAATGATGATTCTTTTAGGGTTTACTTAGTATAGAAATGCTGATCAAAGGCCATGAATATTTTACATCTTTTTTGTATTTTTTGTAAAATTTCAGAAAAGTTGCATTTTTTGTTTTTATTTCTTTTTATTGTGGTAAAGTTTGCTGTTCTCTGCAGTTTTAGATGATCAAAAGTGAAGATTTTAAATCTTGTTTAGTTGAGGTAAAAATTAGTATTTTCTTTTTGTAACAATTTATATTTCTTATATTAGTAGGAATGTAAGAACTGTTTTCATAGTATATTGCCAGTTTATAATCCTTTCTTGTAGATAATTCCTTCTTAGATTCTTTTTATTTGAGGTAGGTTTTCTCTAAGATAGGTTTGGCTCATATAGCACACTTGGAACATTCCTTTGTTTGGGTTTCAAATCTTGCTTTATTTTAGATGCCAGCATTTGATAATTTTATATAGCTGTGACTACAATACTTGACAAACACAACTTGAAGGATTTGTTCTGAGTCACAGTTGAGGAATATTTCAGTCCATCAAGGCAGGCTTATTGGAGCAGAGGGGTGCAGTAACAGCTGCTCCCCTCACAGCAGTCCAGGAAAGAGTAGAGACCACATTGGGGCCGTCCATTTTCCACTCCTAGCAACCTGCTTTTGCCAGCTTGTTCTCATCCCCAAAAGGCCACACAGACTTCCAGACTAGTGCCACCACCTGAGTTTGTTACAGAAAACAATAGAACATATTTGCCTGTTTGTGGAAGAAATCCCTGTTGCTATTGAGTTAAAAGGTGGAATTTATTTGAATTATTTCTTGACTTCTCATTTTTAAGTTTGTTTGCTTATTTTAATTGGAATATTTCTCTACTCCAGGTAGCTGTTTCTTATTGCATGTCTGTTCATTTGCTAGGCAGTAAAATAATGTTCTCACGAGAGTAAGTAGGCAACATGAGACTCATTTGTAAATATCAACCAACTTAATGAGTGCCCTTTTGAGGCTATTTAATGCTATGATACTTGAGGGAATTTATAAGTCATAGCAGTAAAAAATAACTCAATGCTATTGTATACATATTCTACGATTTTAAGTAGAACTGATTTTGAAATTTAAGTGAGATATAAAATAAAAGATATTATTTACCGCTAATAATCATTGGTGTTATGTTCAGATCATGATCTTTACTATCTTCCACCTTTTACAATAAAGAAAGTCAGCTGAGAGCTGTATGAATATAGGGGGAGCTGTTTGCATGGATTACTTTAGCCTCTTATAGTATTCAGGGTTATTTCTCCTCTGGAAAATAATTTTTAACTATGTTTGAAAGGATTCATTTAAAAATTCTTAACTATTCTTTAACAATTTAGAAGCAATGTCTCTAAATTTCAAATCAGATAATTTTCTTCCTATGCATTAAATAATGGTATCAGGAAAGCATTCGCTACATCACCATGCTTGCTATTGCTCAGATATGGACATCCCTTACTCATCTTACATTCATTGGTTTTCATCTCATACTTCAATACTAATTCCAAACACTGCCATCCAGGCTCTGCACCAGGATAAAATTTAGCTCATACTTACTTTAGGGCTCCTGAGTGAGTGGGGCATCATAGGCCACCTTCTGTGGGGAGATTTGAGTTAAGTAGATCAAGCAGCCACTCCAGGAGCTGTGCTCACCCACATTAAGGATGACTGAAGAGAGAGTACAAGAGGAGAATGGAGGAGCAAAGGGTGGGTCTCACGTTTTTAGTAACACAGTTTCTTTATTGATTCTTTGGGAATTTCATGTCATGCACCCTAATTCCTCTAACCCCCAGTCTCCCTCTATCCTCCCCTCATCCCTGCAGTGCCCCCTGAAAAGAAAATTAAAAAATCAAAACAAAACAAAACAAGCAAGCAAGCAAACAAAAAAACCCAAAAAAGCAAAAAACAATAACAAAGCAACCCCCCAAAAAACCAACCAAACAAACAAACCCCAAAAAAACTTTCCATTCCTCATCTTCATTTTTCCACACCTCTCCAACACTCCTTCATTTGTCCTGGTAGCATTGGGAGTTGTGTGTAGCATAGTATAACCTTCTGTCCAATCAGCTTTACTAGCAAATGGTCATTGCAACGAGTCACTGGTCCAAGGCCTCTGGTTTCTGGTACACTGTCAGAATTGGATCCTCATAGAAATTCCTCTAGGATATTCCTTGGCTGCTCCAAGTCATAGAGATCCTGCAAGTATCATTTCACAGGATCATTCCTTTCATGAGCTCCAACAGGTCCTAGATGGGGTAGATGTTAGGGTAGGCCAACTCAAGGCCTGGCTATGGGCCTGGTTGATAACTGAGCTGGACAGAATGGGCCACTGGGACTGCCCTACTCCCACCAGGCAAGGGGGCAGAGCCACTTCCCCTATGCACATGCCATCAGGGTCAGTTTTCCCTCGCCAGCGGTAAGGAGTGGGGCCATCTCTTCCGAGTTCAGGAGCCAGCTCTCTTGCTCCAGTGTCCAGTGAGAAGCAGCCAGCTTTCCCAAGGTCAGCAAAGAGTGGGGCTGGCTCAAGATGGACCTCTGATTTCATCACACATGGTTCCTATGGCTCCCTGAAGTAACCCAGACCACAGACATCAACACAACCCTCAGCTACAACTGGATCATATTCCTAGACATAGCCCTCAGCAGCAGCAGCTCAGGCCCAGATGATATCCTTACTCCAGATGAAAAGCACTGGTAACTCAGATCAGAATGACTCTGGTGTTGACATGGTCCTGGCCACCAACAAGACCACAGGTTGCAGCCCCAACACCTGGCTTCCATATAACTTTTGGTGGCAATATGGGCCTCAGATTTAAACACAGACCCTAGCTACTGTAGGACCACAGACCCAGACATGGTAGTCGGCAGCAGCTGGGTCTGGATGTCATCATTACTCCAGGTGGCAGTTCAGGCCACTCAGATCTGCATGGGCTTAGTGGCAGCATGACCCTTGGAACCAACATGGCCCCAGGCCTTGGTCGTCTGCAAGGCCTTTGATGGTAACAGGAGCCTTGGACATCAACACAGACCCTGGGTACAATAGAACCATGGGTGTGGGTCTCATTTTAATGTTAAACTTTACTCAGTTCAGAGTTATACAAGCAATGTGTGCTTGACTGTCCAGTCCAGTACTTAGCACCAATATTATTTTGTTTGCTTCTGTTATGACAACAGGAAGAAGATCTTCCTCAACTCCCACTGGAGTACAGATTCTCAGGGGAATAACATTTAGCAAATGAGATGCTCTCAGACCACCTCTCTTCTCTTCTTTGTTTAAATACTGATATATTGTCTATAGTAGTCATCTTGTGTACGAGAAACATAGATTGTGTCGTTCCCATGAATCAGTGAGTTTCTGCTCCCTGACATCTGCTAATTGGAAGAGAGAGGGAGAGAGAGACAGAGGGAGAGAGAGAGAGGATTGGATATATTAATGTATTAATGTGTGCTGCTTGCACTCAGATGACTTTCTAACTTCCATAAACTTGGTTCCATCTGGTCACTAAGGCATTTGTCTACTTTAGAAATTAGTAATTACTCTTTCTTTCAAGTTCATTTATGAGGAGCTAAATAACTGTATGTAGTATGGATGTGCAACATGGGAAATCCAAACATACATATACTGGTTAAAACTACTTAGAATTTTCTTACATAGTTTTTCCACACGTTGCAAAGCAATATCCTGCACTAACTTCAGCAAGCAGCTCTACTTGAATACACCTTCACTGTACTAAAGCCTAGAAGGACCAGGTTCACATTGCCCGAACCACAACTATGTTCATCACTAGTACAGTCTAAACTAAGAGAGTATGTGGTTAGTGTCTGTACACTCCTTCCCTCAATATGATGCATAGGTGCAGGGAAGGGGTCAGTCTCATTTACTGGCAATGGCAGCACAGTAGGTTGTAAAACAATGTGAATGCAGGGCTCGGGGCACAGACCTTCATACTCTTGTTCAATAGTGTGGTAGAAATATATGGGTCCAAGATCTGAAGTCAACTATCTTCAAAACTATCTCAAAGAATGCCACTGGGTGTCCAAGGTCATATCTGTGTGAGTTTTAGCATTCCATTGTGGACACAATCTTGCTGGATAAATCATATACACAAGAATGTTGTACTTTGTTCAGGTGGTCAGCGATCAAACTACAAAGCTATGTGCCTTACAATGTAGTCAGTATGGACAGGTGTCTCTAGCATTGCAGCTGCAGGTATCACAGGAAGTATGGCTCTCTCTCTCTCTCTCTCTCTCTCTCTCTCTCTCTCTCTCTCCCCCTCTCTCTCTCTCTCTCTCCTTTTATTTCTCTTGAGAATAAGAGTAAGAAATGGCAGAATGCCACTGTCAGTGTACACTATGATGATCTTACAGGCATTTTTTGTCACAAGGATCCTGAGGGTATTCCAGCTAAAAATGTAACAGCTGAGTACAGAATAGGAAAATGTTGTAGTCTGTCCCAGACTATGCCAGAGAAATCATATACATACATATACATATATATATACATATACATATATATATATCTCCATTCCATTTGATAAACACCTTTATTGGATTTTGTGATTTCCAGAAAATACCTTATTATTTTAAGAAAAAGTCATTTCCAAAAAGCCATGTTCATGTTTCACATTATTGTCTTGTGAATAGAGCAGGGATAGCAGTAAATGAGAGTTCTGCAGATGTGATTCTCATGACAAAGTCAGAAGTTGATATTCATGGGATAACACCTTTAACATAGACAAGTTCCTGATTGCAAGTAGGTGTTAGAGAGTTTTGCCAATAGGGAAAGCTGTTGAAAATGGATGTTGGCACTGCAGGGTGCTGCACTGTTCCAATCAACCTTTGTATCTGTGTCTGTTGAAAGCCTCAGGAAAAATCAAAGTTCAAAGATGGGTCATACAGCTTTGGCTATCCTCTTGGACCTGTGGCTCTTTAATTCTTGTGACTTTATCAACACACTGGAGGCCATATGCAGAGCTATGTACAGTAGCCCTATGTCTATTTTAGGATGGATATAGTTATATGTGTTCAAAGAAAGTCAACTGCTTAGTAATTAATCATGGTCAAATGTAACTTGAACTTCAACTCTATAAATGAGTGAAGTGCTAATTGTACTACGTGAACAAGTGAAGGTGGAAAGTGCCACCTGCGTTAAAAGGTTCCAACTTGACATTTTGTTGTAGTGTACTCAAAGTCTACCCTGATTGCATTTAACTTTGTTGTAAAAAGAGAAAGAAATCAGAAATCAAGGGCTCCAGAGTAAGAAAATTAAATAAGAAATGTTGTTTGAGATTTAAGGATTTATATGGTATTCAGCCATAAATGCCCTCACACCTTTTTCTATTAAACATGCATTGAAGGTTACCAGGAAGGCCACTAAATTAAAATAGAACTATGTTTGGTAGACTCTATTGGTTGTGTGATTTAAAACTTTAGTTAAGTTTTTTGGACAGGCTTCACTTTTTCTGTAACACAGATATAAAAATGACAGTGGCGGCCTTGAATTTATATATATATATATATATATATATATATATATATATGATTGTATTTGACATAAAGAAACATATCATTAGTAAATGATGGTTGTTGTGTTAATGTTTACCCACACCACACTCTTCTAGTTGGAAGATATGATTTTGTCAGATAAAAATAAAGAATATAATCATTCTGTCTGTACCAGCATTATTTCAATAGAAGAATGGTTCTGCTTTGTGGTGACCTGCTCTTTTCCCTATGATGCTTCAGATCATTCATCAAGCTTCATTCAAAGCTGCAACCCAACATTTGTCTCTTATCCCTGCCAGCCTTGCTATACTATCTGAAGGAGGCCACATAGGTGACTAGCTTCAGAGATGTCATTTTGTGCAATTGATAGGATATTTTAAAATTAAAGAAAAAAAATATGTACAGCCCTTTAGCTCAGTAGTTGGAAATTTGAAGGCATATTGGTTGATGGTTGGATGATTGGAATTTATTGAGAATGTTTTGATTTGTAAATTAATGCCTTCTCATGCTGGGGCCTCCCAGGAACCTTCAAGTGAAGATGGTAACCTTTACTGAAGACTCCACAAAATGATTAATTAGTGTTCACCTCTAATGAGCTAATTAAGACTTTGGGGGCATTTTGTTACTTTTAATAGCTTATTTAATTATCTGAAGGGGGCTTTCTACTTAAAATCTCAAGAGTTATTATAATGAATTGGCCTTTGGGAATTACAAAAAAATCACTTCAAAAATAACAGAGTATTTCTGTGTTGGCAAGCAGTCGCCTTGGCAAAGACTTCCTCTGAGGAAGCAGGCCTCAGGTACAATCCCTGGTTGTGGGTATCATAGCAAGGAAGACTGGCATAGCTTTCCATCATACCTGTTGTTCTTTCTTGATCCAGCACAAGTGTTTTCAGAGGTCAGTGAGGATAGAGAATGGCTTTTTCCCTTAAGTCTTTGCCTTGCAGCTGATTGTTCTCTGTGAAGAAAGACATCTTTGGGAGGGCAGCCAAAGGTGTCTTGCAGAAAAAGATCAGGAGGCAGGCTCATTCAGTGAGATAGAACAGAGCTGTTTGGCTCCAGAGACCTTTGCTTGTTTCCTTAATAAAAAAGCATCACAGAAAATGGAAGTTGTGGTAATATTAACAGTACAGTGATCAGGTTCAAGGGATGGCCATAGTTGGAAGAGAGCTCAGAAATAGGTACAACAAGAACATCTTTATAATTCTCTTGTCCCAGTAATGTGGCTGCAGCTGTGGTGAGTGTCCTTTAAGAGGTGAGATAGTATTTACTTACATGATGTGCTACACTTAAAGGGGAGAAATATGTGTAAAAATCTGATATGTGAAGGAGACTAAAAGGGAAGATGAGACAGAGCTCCAAAGGATATAAAAAATTTATATAAAACAAGAATATGCTGTCTGCCTCAGTGGAAAACACCATCAAAAATCAACGCTCCTTATTGGAATTCAAAAAACATTTTTATTAAAAGAACACATGATATTCATTTTGTTGTGTACTTAAACTGAAGCAGTAATATTGACTTGATGGAGTACAAACTCTCCTCAAATATTTTTAAATGCCATGGAATATATTAATATTAAATCTTTCATCTGACTTACAAAAGTTAAAAGTTACAGGGAAGAATATTGAATCAGAGTATACCCTGTAGGATAACCTGCTGAGTTATATGCATGAGGAACTAGAAGGCAAAATAAATATATAAGAAATACAGGAAAACAACTTACAAATATAGGCTGTTTAAGAACCAAGAAGGTTTAGAACACACCCTTGGAGATTGTGAGATCAGCACACATGAAAGAGATGTTCCTGGTAGCATTTAATTAGGAAAGTAACATGATTAAAAGTAGATTGCACTTTAAATAAAAGTACAAATAATTCTTCAAATTTGGAAAGCTCTCAGCAAACCTGTTCAAAATGGAAGTTAATATGTAGATGCTCTAATGTTTTTAAGGAATTTGAAACACAGGTGTCTACCAGTGTGAAGAGCCGGCTGTATTTTTCTATACACATATCTATAAAATATTTCCAAGTGTCTATCATGGAAAACCTGTCCCATTTTTGCCTGAAGCTTTTTATCAGTGCTCTTTAATGTGGCATTATTTTAGGTAAAGTTGTTCCAACTGAGTGCACACATCTATTAGTGCTAAGTCGTGTTGGATAATGAAGCACTGTTATTCCCACAGACCTGTGTTAGGTGGACCAGGGATTTTAATTAAATATCTGAATGGGTGTCTCAGAACATACTTTCTAGAAAGCATCTGTCAGGGCTAATATTTTACAAGTTAGCTATGCCTCTTTCAACCTTTAATTATAATATCCTAACTCTTTATTCTTAGTTACTGCTAATAATTTCAAGGTGATACAGATAGAAATTACTTGATTATCCAAGTGACTGCACATATCAAATGAAATAGAAAGCAATTTTACTGTCTATACATGTTTCATAAGTCAGCATTGCTAATATGCTATGGTGTTTAAAAATTATATTTACTTGTCTTTTTTTTCTCAAGAGGAATTGATAAAGACCTGATGTCCTTTAGTAGTAAATGTCAATTGCCTCAATATATATAACTAATTTCATGTCTTTAAAAATTCTTATGCTGGATTATTTTATGGTGTGTGTGTGTGTGTGTGTGTGTGTGTGTGTGTGTGTGTGTGTGTGTGT
>CABHPH010152008.1:0-19378 GCA_902168325.1 Peromyscus nudipes | reverse complement strand
TGTGTGTGTGTGTGTGTGTGTGTGTGTGTGTGTGTGTGTGTGTGTGTTGCAGTTCACATGTAGAAGACAGAGGATAACTTACATGAGTTAGCTCTTAAGGGGTCTAGGAATAAAACTCATGTCATCAAGCCTGGCTGCAAATGTCCTTATCTGCTGAACTACCTTTCTGTCCCTAATCTCACTTCTTAAAATTAGCAGGGATAGTTCTCCAATACCAAATAAACTGATTTATTTTTGCCAAGTCTTCTGCTCTTTGTTCATCTGTGGTTCTTCTTTATGCCCACAGTATCCTGCTTAACGGTCTGAGGTCCATGTAAGCGTATAACCTTGTCTTTTGATTCCCCCAGTTAGACTTTGTTTCTCCCTGTGGATGAAACTTTTAAAAAGGAATGTGATTTATCCTACAATGGTCGGGAACATAAAATGCAGCTGTAGTTACCTCCTATCAAGATCCCTTGGATCCTGATGCACCTAGTCAAGCTCTGTGCTATTGAAGTCACTGCTTTTGGTTTTGGAAAGCAGATATCAGCCATTATAACAATGATATGTAATTACTTTAATATTGATCCTGGTCTTGGTAGTAAATGATCAAAGCTATCTCATTTGTATTCTCATTCAATTGTTTTATATTTCCAAATACTTCTTTTAAGCATGACAATTATATATCTCTATGTAGGATCCATGACATTAAAATTAAATTGCTAGACCTGCAAAATATATATGCAATTATTCAAGAGAAGTTATTATGGTGCCTGAGAAGAGTTAGAATTTATTTTAAGAATGCTATAGGGAAGAACACCTCCTCCAGATACCACAGACTGTGAAAAGAAATGCTTGTAAGTTACCTAATTTTGAGTTGTTGTTCAGCGAAGCCCCAAAGGTCTCTCACCCAACTTTATTTCTGTTGCTTTCATTTACTCTCTAGAACGTGATGGTAAAGATTCTATTGCTGAAGACACCACATATCTGAGTTACAGTATGTGAAGAAATCAAGGTGGTACCAACTTCAGTGCTTCATCCCTATTTGCTAAACTTCACAGCGCTAAATTGGTCTGTAAATGCGGAAACGGGAGAACAGTCTTACTCACTTGTGAATCTTTTGAGCTACAATAATGGCCTTCCTGCTCAGACATGCCACTGGTGTGACCGTGGCAGGAATGCTATGAGGGCAGTTAGCCATGTCTGGATTGGCTGCAATGTCTGCTCCACAAGATAAAACCTATGCCTTTAGCTGGATCCAAAGCCTATGGCTGAGTATGCAATAGTTTTTAGGGTGGAACCTAGTATACAGTTATTACATTCAGTGAATATAGTAGCCGCTACATTCTTACCTTTGTACCCACAGGTGATTTTATCTCTTTTTATTACCAAAAAAGCTTATTTTTGCAGGGCATGACAATTAATACACAATCAGTCCATGTTCAGAGAATAAGATATTGTGGAATGTTTAGCTCCAAATTGGATATTGACATTATCTAAATCCACAAACCCCCTCCAAGGATGAAGGATCACTGTGGAAGATGAGGCAGAAAGATTGTTAAGAACCAGAGGAAGAGACTGTATATAAAGAGACAGTAGTTGTTGGCTATGACAGCACAGTAGTATACAGGGGCTTATACTGGCTGGGAGTGCATACAAAAAATCAGGCCAGTCCAAATCCTAGCATAGATAAGGATAGGCTCATAAAGTCCCAACCTTAGCTGGGGAGCTCTTGAAGACTGATGCTGTTGGAAAAGGTAAAGTCAACTTTTTCCAGGGATGGGATACCTAAAAGGCTACCCATGCTGCCCCACTCCTATGCACATGAGGATATCACTAAGTGCACTTGGAGGATATTTAAAAGAGAAGTGGACACAACACAACTATATATATATATTATATCCATATATATATACATGTATGTATATATATGAGACATAGATAGATAGATGATAGATAGCAAGAGAGAAAGACAGAGAGACAGACAGACACAGACGAAGGTACACAGACAGAAAGAGTACAGGTGAAATTGAAAGTGAAACGTTGTGGTGAACATAGCGGAGGAGTAGAATGGAAGCAAAGAGGGGATGGGCTTGATCCAAATACATCATATACGTGCATAAATATTAAATAAAATGTTTATAAAAGAATGCTATAGAAAACTTTGATGCTAACTAGAAAAGGTGGGCTAACATATTTTAAATACTAAAGGAGATTTTCCTCATCAGCCCCTTCCTATTTCCTTTTCACAGTGCTCGTGCTGATAGGGATGTTTTTCACTGTAGTGCTATTTTTTAGATGTGATGGAAAGAACAGCTAAGTTTTCACTCTTCCCAAGAGTATAAAGTTCTCATTACAGATACTCAGAATCTTCAATATTTGAAGGCTGTATTCCTAGCAGATTAGAATAATGGCAATTTAAGCAGAATTGAAATATGTTGAAATCATGCTTGACACAGGCAATTCTTTAGTTCTAGCAGGCCTGTATCATTATGGTTCTCATTTCAAGTAAGAAAAATAGGAGTTATTTAATATGTTTTAAAGATGATAACAGCACATTGTGCCTTAATTTTGATGTGTCTGTCATTGACAGTAAGAAGACAACACTGGCTGGCAGTGGAGAATAAAATTTCAAATCTATTAACAGGATCATCTTTTATTTTCTGAGACCCGGGTCCCTGCAGTTTACAGGACCTGTGATACTTCTTAGAGATGTTCATATGTCCTTTCATTACCCTCCTACTGGAATCTTGTTAAACAATCAGTTTAAAGCAGACCAAATCCTGGCTGTCATGCAATAATACACATATTAAGAATTTAATTTCAGTCATTGCAGAGGAACCAGGAACACAAGTTCAAAGGACGGGTTCAAAGGCAAAGCATACAGAACTACAGATTGGAAATACTGATAAAAATGTGCAAGTGCTGGCAAAGTTGGTCCCTGTTTATCCTAAAGGAAGACCACCAGATGGAAACACCATCAGATAGAACACTGTATGTCTGTAGGCAGAAAGTACTTTATATTAATAACAGTTATTCATGACTTATAGATACTAAAAGAGCTGAAGAAGTACAGCATTATAAAATAGCAAAATCAGTCATATAAACTGGAAAGATATACTCTACACTGTGCAGTTTTTTCCTTCAAATAGTTTGCCCTAGAGAACTTTGTTCCTTGTTTACATGGCTATCTAGAAGTGCCAGGAGGATACATCAGATGTAAATACCTTCCGAAGCTCTCCTGATGCCATCTACCTGATTTTCTATTTTCTTCTACCTCTCTGAGTATCTTATAAATAGCAATTACTATTTTTTACTTGAAGAATTTATAACAAAATTATATATCTTTCTTTTGAGCTATTGTGGTAAACAAGCCTTTGTTGCCATCTGTGATGCTCCAGGAATATGAGCCTGGGCCGTTTAACTTCCAAATTGTTGTGAAGTTAAACTCTATGCTTACCTGACCTTGCTATTATTTTACCATTTATGTTTTCTACCCTGCCAACATTTATTTACAGCTATAAAATATATACTTTTTATTATTTACTAGCTGCTGTGAGACTCTAGAAAATCATAGGCAATTTAACATTTTAGCAATATATTTGCAAAAGTAGATAGTTTTACGTGGGATAAGAAGTATTTTGTACTACTTAGATACTATCTGAGGAGAGCAGTCAGGGACTCTGAATTCTTTTTAGTGTTTATAACAATGTAATAAAGCAATGAAGCAAACTGAGTTCCTCTCATGTACCATGCTCTTGTCATATTTTCAAATCCTTTTCTTAGTTAAATCAATATCCTTTTTATCAGTTTTTAAAAATTAAGTGAGCGTAGAGTCTGGAATTAATAAAGGGAATTATACCCATTATGATTATTATTTAAAGGACTCTAAGTCTCAGATATACACATACAAATGTGTGAGATTCCTCTGGGATCTCAGTGTCCTTATTTGTATATATCTTTTTTATTGCATTTTAAGGTAGTAGGAGTGTCTTAAAATTCTCAAGAAGCAGTAGATCCAGTTGCCCACAGCTGACTGTAACTCTACTACTGGACTCCATGGGCACCAGCACTCATATGCACACCATCCTACACCCGCATGCATGCACATAATTAAAAGTAAATAAATATTTATTAATCTAGTTTCATGGTTCTGAAGAGAACCTGGCCACTGTGCAATGGATTTCATTTTCCCAATCAAAATACTCTGCAGTCTAAGTGGCTTTCTCAGACATTCTTAGCATTCCTTTTAGAATTGATGGCAGCTTGGGGATCCCATTGAGTGAGGATGGACTTGGTGAAGCCCACTCTATCCCTAAAGCAGTGTGAGAGGAGTAAACAGATGTCTATCAATGTCTGTGGTATTCCAGACAACACACTAAAACATGGGTTGATCTCAACTCCCTATGATTTGAGGCTACAAAGTAGACAGATAAAAATTTATATCTAATGATTTCCTTGCTTTTATTTCTGTTTTCTTTTCAGGGTATTTATTTCTTCTCAGCATTTTTGTGCATGCAATATGAAAGTAAAAAAAAAAAGGAAAGAAAGAAACTGTTCTCATTGCTTATTTTTAGCTTTGTTGCTATGCTAAACTGTAGCCTAGGCATCTCATTAAAATCAATTCAGGGTTTGAATTTTCACTTTCATTAATACTGTTACATTACCAGTCTTTCTGAAAATATTCCAGCATGCCCGAGCCTATCTATTTACATAAGTCTTGTGAATTGTGAGAAATATATTGCTCAGCTAGTTAAGAGCTATATATATAAAACTAACCATGGTGGTGTGGTGTGTACCTGCTGATAGAAGTAAGAATTCCATGAATTTGAAGGCAGCTTGGGCTGCACTTTAAGGCCAACCTATATGTTGAGACCCTATCCCAAAATGCAACAACTGCCACTACCCTTGCTACCACCCTCAACCATAATAGTGGTAAGCAGAAAACAGTGCATGTGGATTGTGGGCAAAAACTGTCAATTTCCCCTGGATTCATGTGTGCATTGCAGGGTGGGTGGAGTTACGTTCATAGGACTCTGCTTATACTTACATAGTCTAAAATTTACTTGATGAATAAATTGATTGAAAATTATGCTTTGAAATACCACATGTCTCAGTAAGAAGATTTTCTGCACATAGATTTAGTGACCTGAGTTTTCTACATAGAAGTTGGGTTCTTCCAATATTTGTCCTTAAGACCATTGTATGCATCTGCTGTCATTTGTACCACTGCACATGAGGTGTTGTGATGTACGCCGCATGTACCTCCTATTGTTTCTGTCCTGGAGAATACAGGGAACTTATGCTATTTACCTTTTGATTCCCAGCACTAGATCCATGGGCAGAAACGGAGCTTAGAGGGATGTGCACCCTCACCAGGAGGGCTCTTAACAAATAACGAGAAGCTGGGCAGCAGTGGCACACGCCTTTAATTCTAGGACTCAGGAAGCAGAGCCAGGCGGATCTCTGTGAGTTTGAGGAAAGGCACCAAAACTACACAGAGAAAACCTGTCTCAAAACCTCTCCCCAAATAAAGAAATAAGGAGAAGGTACATAGCAAGAGAAGGCAAGAAATACATAGATTAGGTCACAGCTGTGCCTTTTTAGATAAACATTGACATCATTCAAAGGATGCAATTAGAAAAAAGGGGAAGCATTGAACATGGACAACCTTGCTAAGGACCAAGTAAGGAGCTCTTGGCTTTCATAATTACAATCTCACCTAGTATTCCTTATATCTTACAGGACACACATGATAGTCCCCTTTTTAGATGCAAGGGGCTGGGCTTGAATTTAAAGCTAAGCCTTTATAAGTCACATGTCTAAGTTCTATTATATATGGCATTAAAATCAAGACATGCCTTTTTTACCTGGGGAAGAATACCCACAATATTTCCTAACAAACTGTGGCAGCTTCACAAAATGTAAGATCTACCCTTTGAATTCAGCACAGTATTATGCTCTACAAGTACCAGCTTTTGATAGAACTAGATTTTTTTTCACTAAAAATATCGTTAACTTTGTAACCACTGACCAGACTCTCTCCAAATGATTTCACATTTATAACTAAACCCAACCCTCCATTTCTTCCATTTTAATATCTGTAGAGGTTTTAAGTTATTTCACATAGAAGGCCACTAGCATTATAGTAATTTGAAGATCAGGGTCACTGTTTAATCCACTAGATCTTGTGAGAGTACTTGCTGTAACATGTCCAAAGCCAGATTTTCTGTCAAGAGGATCTCACTATTAACAAGCTATTTATGAATCAGTTCAAGATGAATTAGATTATATGAACACATCTTCTCTTCTGTTTAGGCTGCTGACTTCACTTGCTTTGAACTCCAAGATGACATTGCTCCTGTTTCTAGCAGAATCTATTTTTAGTCACCCCTGCAGATCACAGTCAGGAGAGCCCCTCTGTCTTGTTTAGAAGCCTCTGGGTGGAATCAGACTGCCTGGCAGGCCCTTGCTATACTCCACAGAACTTGAACGGGCTCCAGTACTGCCAGACAGCCCCTTGGCACACAGGCTGGCCAAACAGTCGTGGCACAGGGATCCTCTGTACTTTCACTGGGCACCAAGCCCAGCACCATCAGGGCAGAGCAGGGAGCTCTGCAGACTGATTATGGTCTCCTTGGCACCAGGGCCACAGGCAAGTTATGATTCCAAGCTTTACCATTCTTTCTGGTGAAAACCAGGACTTATTCTGCCAAAGGAAAAAATTTCTATAGGGAGATCTTATCCTCTGCCTGATCCAAGTCAGGAAAAACTTCAACACCTCTCTCTCTCTCATTTAGTTTCTAAGGGGCTTCCTTTAGACTTTTCTAGTAAGCTCATGAGATAACAGGTCTAATAAGTCTGACATGATTGTCTCTGGAGACCTGTAGCACCAGATGACAGTAAGCCATAGGGCCATTATTGAGGTGGTATTGTGTTCCCCAAAATATTGTGCACCCTAATAAACTTATCTGGGGTCAGAGACAGAACAGCCACAATATTAAACACAGAGGATAGGCAGTGGTAGCACATGCCTGTAATCCTAGCATTCCAGAGGCAGAAATCCATGTGTTCAAGGATACAGCCAAGCATGGTGACTCACGCCTGTAATCCCAGAAAGCAAGCCTTTAATCCCAGGGAGTGAGGCAGAAAGCAGAAAGATATATAAGGCATGAGGACCAGAAACTAGAAGCATTTGGCCTGGTTAAGCATTTGGCTGGTTAAGCATTCAGGCTTCTAGCAGCAGTTCAGCTGAGACCCATTCTGGATGAGGACTCAGAGGCCTCCAGTCTGAGGAAACAAGACCAGCTGAGGATCCATCGAGGTGAGGTAGCTGTGGCTTGTTCTGGTTCTCTGATCTTCCAGTTCACCCCAATACCTGTCTCAGGTTTGATTTTATTAATAAGAATTTTTAAGATTCGTGCTACACATTATGGTTCCACTCTGAGTTCTCACTGGACACTTAAATTTGGTTTCCCTTTCTTTTAGTTGTAAAATCAGCAGCTTCTGCTTCACACATACTTCAGGAAAAGGAAAGCTAATTAACTCAACATCCAAAAATTTTAAAAGTTGACTTTGATGTTAGCTATCTGACGCCTGGTTAAACTTAGTCATGATTTTGTTGTAAAGTGGAGTGACTATAAACTAAATTTCTATAAAATAAAAGCTACTAAATATATTTAGAGTTCTGTACTTTCTGTGTTATAACTCTCTGGTAGGATCCACATGGAACTGGTTCCTGGATATATCCTCACCCCCAGATTAAAAAAAAATCAGTATTCTGACTAATCTTGGCTGTCTACTAGACACACCTTGGAGGAGAAACCTCAGTTGAGGAGTTGTCTCCATCAGTCTGGCCTGTGGGCACGTGTGTGGGGCATTTAACTATTTCTAATTGATATAGAAAGGGTCTGTCCACTGTTGGTGGTATTATCATCACGGGGAAGGTGGGAATGGTTCGTATGAGAAAGCTAGCTGATCAGAAGCTAGAGTAGGGGAACAAGCCAACAAGCAGCATTCTTGCATGTTCTTGCTTCTATTTTTGCCTTCAGATTCCTGCTTGAGTTCCTACCTAACTTCCCTCAGTGATGAACTATTGCCTACAGGTATAAGACAAATCAACTCTTTCCTCCCAATGTTGCCTTTGGTCATGGTATTTAACACTGCAACAGAGAACAAACTAAAGTAAGGAGGTGTTCTCAAGTCTCTCATACAAAATGGTGTGTAGAATCTGCATATAATCTGTGTACATTTTCCTATATGCTTTGAATCTTTTCTAAAGTCCTTATAATACCTAGTGGAATGTAAGTGTTTTCTAAATAGCTATTACGCTGTATTATTTAGGGAATAAAAACAACAAAAGAGCTTGTACTTGTTCAACACAGATGCAATTTCTAAAAAATGCTTTTAGTGCACAGTTGGTTGAATCTGCAGTTGTAGAGCCCACAGGTATAGATAGCAGGTTGCAATTTTATCTGGGAAATTTCTTTTGAAATGTTCAAGTTGAGTTCTATTTATAATTGTTTTTATTTTTATAAATTCATTATTTTTTCTGACATTGTTATAGTGTCCATCAATAAGTCCACACAATTCTAGTAACTATCATGCTATTTTCTTGGCCCTTACCAAACTCATGGATCTATGTTGACTCCTAAATTTATGTTGTCTCATCTCCTCTTACAGAGCTGTAGGTTTGGCATCATAGTGTTTGGAGAAGTTGTATAACTCAATAGAAATAGCCCTGTGTATGAACTAATGTATGAAGTCTCTGTCCGAGACTCCTGCTTCCTAGAACCAATGACCTTATTCTGGTTTCCCCTAAGCAATCATGCAAGCCTCCATTAGATATAGAGTGAGTCTTTATGGAGCTACTCTGACTGTCACTGACAGCTCCATGTGCCATGGAAAGGGAACTTCTTGTCAGATGCCTACCTGTGGCTGAACACTGACTCATCTGTACTCAGTCATCATCTGCTTCTGAACCCCCATGGAGTATTTACTTTTCTTTTCTTCTTCATTTCAGCTTGTTTTTCAGTCTAGACTCATCTTCTCCCTCTCCCACCCATCAGAATTGTTCCTATCATGCCCACACCCTCTTCAGCTCTTCCCTCCTGGTCACCTGGACTAGTGAGAATGACAAGGCTATAGATTTTATTGTGAAGTAGTTTCACACTTAGGCTCCACTGAGCTGAGGTAAGCATGCTAAGCAACTGTTGGCTAGTTTTATGTCCACTTGAGAGAAGCAAGAGTCATCTGAGAGGAAGGAGCCTCAATTGAGAAGATGGCTTCATAGGATATGACTGCAAGAATGCTTGGAAGACATTATCTTAACTAGCGATTGATGTGGGAGGGGCCAACCCATTGTGGGTGGTGCCACAACTGGGCTGCTAATTGTGAGTGCTATAAGAAAGTGGGCTGAAAAAGTCATAGAGAGCAAGCAGCATGCTCCATAGTCTGTTGGTTCTTGTCTCCAGGTTCCTGCCTTTAAGTTCCTGCCCCAACTTCCTTCTATGATGAACAGTGATGTAGAAATGTAAGCAAAATAAACCATGTCCTCTCCAACTTGCTTTTGGTTTTGGTGTTTATCACAGGAAAAAAAAACCCCTGGAGTAAGACACATGTCTATGGAAATGCTGCACATATTTTTCTTTAAGATATGTATTTCTCATGTTTTCCCACAAATCAATTCCTTTAGTTTCAAAATTCACACAGGCTATAAGATAATATGCTATGCAGCTTAAAATCTTTGGGAAAATTCCCATTAGTTATGTTCTACAACCAAATCCAGTTTAAGGCTGCTGATTTGTAAGTGATAATTAGTGCTGCCAATGCCCCAGCAGCGGCAGTGAAGAATGATGTGAAATGATCCAACTTCCACTAGAAAATAATGACTGACTTGGCTGAACAA
This sequence comes from Peromyscus nudipes, assembly GCA_902168325.1. Classification (NCBI taxonomy): domain Eukaryota; kingdom Metazoa; phylum Chordata; class Mammalia; order Rodentia; family Cricetidae; genus Peromyscus; species Peromyscus nudipes. The sequence continues at coordinate 9,492 of CABHPH010152008.1, read as the reverse complement.
CATTCTTTATAAAGATTAACTAGTAATAATTTCTAGTAATTGGAGTGCCTATTAGCAACAAAATTTGATTCCAGTATCAGGAATTATTCACTTATCAAATGGATGCCAAATTATTGTGGGTGGAATTTACAGTCCCACATCAGGGATCATGTTAAATATTTTGGAAGTGACAACAGGTTTTAGCTCCAGCTCTGGAGTCTGTGGCATTTTGTAACTTCACTAGCAAGCTAGGATGGTGGTTATTGAAAGCAATCATTAATTTCTGAGGCATTATAATTTTCATCTTTATTCAACTGAATATTCAGAACATTGTAGGACAGTGATCATCTTGATTAGTTTCACTGATCTTTTCCAAGTGTCAATCAAGTTCTCTGAGATGGAGTCAGAAGTCCTTGTAAAAGAATTAGCTTCAATTTATGCAGAAAGGCATTCCTGGATAAAAAGAAGACCCACGTGACACTGGGAAGACACCAGGAGCCCCACTTTTCTTCAGGCTCACCTCCAAGGTCTCTGTCTTCTGCTCAGGGGTGTTTCTTCCTATGTCACCACTGCACACTTCCCAGAATTTCTTCAAGTTTCCCAATCTTCATTCAGGAATGTTAGGAGAAAATATTCACTAGCTCTTCCTCTATTGCATGATTTTTATCTGATGATTTAGACACACATTTTGGAAGTACGTACTTACAAAGTAGACCCCAAGATTACAAAGAATCACCCAGCAAGAACCTGGATCTGTGTGTGCTCAAGCACTCATCCTTTTTATTATCTCCACACTAGGTAGATATGTGCTGATAAGGTTTTAGGTGGGCATATTGATCTGCCACGATATTTCTATTTCTACCTATTTCAGTATATTTTCTAACACTCTAAACTCTGAAATTCATGTTTTCCACATGAATTGCCTCATTATCTTTCAGTGACTTATATCCAGTGTGGTATTCATTGTCTTCAAGTGTGCATATCCACAGACGTAGAAACACACACATACACATGTTTATTCATGCATATTGTATCACACACATGCACTCTTTGTTGATATTTTTTATTTTTCATACTGAGTTTTGACCTAGTTAAAAATCTCTTAGTTGACACTCAGGTATCTGTCCAAGCAGAGTCTTCTTTGCAAAACCAGATTCCAATAGTGCATTCATGCCTCAACACTAACACAGGCGGGGGCAAGGCAGTCAGTGGAAGTTCAAAGGCAGCAACTAAAGAGCAAAGCAGGTGAAGGTTCTAACAAAGGTACATGCAGCATGTAAAGCAGTTTTCCACCCTCACACAGTAGGAGGTATCAAACTGGACAGTCAATCTGTGATCAGCCAGACCAAAGTCAATGCCATACATACAGCCTGCTGTTATAAAAAGAAAATGATAAATTTATAATGATTCTCTCCCTTCCCGAGTGCAACCCAGTGTTTTTAGGTGGAATGTATTTGGGTAGCAGAATAGGCTCGTGCATATAACCATTCTTGTGAAGGCCTTTTTAAAAGACACATTTCCTTAGAAATGCCCAATAAAGAATAAGTTGTTTAGAAAATCAGTGTGATGATGTATTATATACAATCAAAAGAGACCCAGTAATTTTTAAGAAGACAAATGCCATCCTTTTTCACATCAAATGCCATGCCTTATTCATCCTATTCTTTCTGCCAAAGTGGTGTGCCACAAGTAATTAGCTAGAGTATTTGCAAATAACCTCATTCCTGCCTCCTGTGGCTATTGTAAGAATCCAGGAGTTTATACTGTTTCTATTATCATAGATTCCATTTTACTTTTGGATATATTTTACATACTATTAATTATATATACTACTTTTATTTTGAATCTAGCTTTGTGTAAGTGTGCTGTATGTATGTGTGTTTGCGCAGGTTCACTTCTCTACATAGGGAAGTAGATGATACAGTAAGACACTGGGCATCTTCTTTTATCATTCCCCACCATATTTTCTGAGATAGTACTTTTCATTCTCTAGGGCAGTGGTTCTCACCCTTCTAATGCTGTGACCCTTTAATACGTACAGTTCTTCATGTTGTGGTGACCCCAACCATAAAATTATTCCCATTGCTACTTCATAGCTGTGATTTTGCTACTGTTATGAATAGTAATGTAAGTATCCATATTTTCTGATGCTCATAGGCAACACCTGTAAAAGGGTCATTTGAACCCCTAAAGGTGTCATGACCCACAGATTGAGAACCACTGGCTTAGATGGTTCCTGAGCTCTTGGGATCTGCGTGTCTCTGTCCCCCAGTGCTGGATTGTGGCACATACAGACATGCCCAGGTTTTTCATGGGTGCTAGGAACTTTAACTCAGGTTCTAGCACTTGCATCATAGTACTCCATTGAGCCATCTCATCAGTCCACTTTTGAATGTATTGATGGAATCCTGGCCAAGCTTGTGGCTTTATGAATTGTCCATAGGGCTTTGTATCAGCCTTAACTTGACTCTTTTAATCACTTAAACCTCCATCAGTTCTAGGTTTCTCTGTGAGCTAAGGTCTTTAGCGGACATATTTTTTTTCTAAAAGGGAGGTAGGTGATATTATACCTATGTCTTATTGCAAGTGCCTTTTTTCAGCTTTTCCTATAAATCTGCCTCATCTCTTGGATCTGGCTCTAAACCTAATTGCTTGCATACTGCTCCAAACTACTTTCGGGAGTCATTTGTGAAGATGTTCTCTCATCTGTGATCCATGGCTGCTCTAAATCACATCCTTGTTCTCATAAACAGAGAATATGTTTTACCTTAGTCCAATGCTACCTTCCTCAAAATACCAGTAGGTGGCTAACATGTCAAAAAAAAAAATGACTCCGTATAGACAACATGGTATATGACAAAAATATGCATCCCTTTTCTCCTTCTCCACATGTCTTTGTCTTCTCCTCCCCATTCTTTGAATCCTATCCTTTGACATAGGAATTTATTAAATGACATTATGTTGTAAGCTTCCCAACACTAAAATTGGAATTGAGGATTAATTATCTCTTCCAAGTTTCTTATTTTATAGACAAGAAAAACAGATCAGGGATGAACTGGCTTGATCAAGTTATATAGTTTCAGAAATGATAACTGAAGTTGGCAACTTTAAGTCTAAGGGGTTTTTTTTTTAGATTTATTTCATTCTATGTGTGTAGATGTTTTGCCAACATGTGCACAACATGTATGCCCAGTGCCCTCAGAGGTCAGTGGAAGTTGTCAGATACCCTGAAAGTGCAGTAACAAACAATTGCCCGCCAGCACGTGGATGCTACGAACCAAGTTTGGGTACTCTGCAAGAGCAGCATGTATTCTTAACCACTGAGCCAATGCTGTAGGCCCTAGTCGGAGGGTACTTTACTTTGAGGTGGAGTTGTCAAGGTGACAAGCCATGGACAGTTGGAAGATAGGAGTATGTATTGCCTACCCAAAGTAATGTCAATGACAATTTGAGGGAATATGCTGATTTCAATTATAAGGGTAAAATATGAACAGCATGGATAAATTATTTTAAAATGTAAGTGTATTTATTTTAATAAAATTTAATTTGAATATGATATTTTCTGTCATTGCTTTCATTTTTAGTAAGAGTGACAAATTGGAACTAGAATTCTAAGGTGCAAATAGAATTATATTTATTATTTACCTTAATCTTCATATATATGTATATATATATATTTCTGTAGACTTTCATATTATCAGTTCAGAAGATTTGAATGGAAAATTGGAAACACATAACTAATATTAAAATTTTTAGTTGTTACATTCAATGGCTGTAGCTTAGTGGTCAAACACTTATCCAACATATACCAAGCTTTGGGCTTGTTCCTCAGCACTGAAAACAGACAACACACAACCCACAATGTTATATGTTACATTTGATTAGTGTATGACTCAGACTGGAAAAATTAAAATTGTAAGTACTTCAAGTTTCTATTTTCCCCTCTATTTACTATTCCTATTCTTAAATTTAATGGACTCATGTATGAGACAAAGTATGCTTGTAAACACAAACTAAACTTGGATATATCATTGGGAGCTTTTCCTTGCAGGATGTTCCCTTATGGTTTGGAATTCATTAGCATCAATAATATGTGGGAGGCTTAACCTCTCATCTTCAAGTGATAAATGTTCACAGCTTTTCAACAATGATTTTATTAGGTGATTTAAAGAATGTGGGTAAATATTTCTAATAATTTTTTGTAATTTTTTTTACTTGTTAATATCAAGGAATAGTGAATTCTAGGTCAAAATATTTTGAATAAGATTATAGGTGAATTATTTTGAACAAGAATTGCATAATAGAATGTAAGCTGACATGCAAAGGCAATATTTGCAAAACATTGTATTAAGAGTATTTTCCCCTTTAGAGGACATGAAATTTTGTTATTCTTTTTATTCTATGATATAATTGTTAGATATGTAGACAGTTTGTTGCTTCCTTATTTAAAATGTATGAGAATCTGTGGCACTGTCAATGGTCGCAGGGAAATAAATGATGTCATTAAAATAACATTAGGACTTTGAGCTTTTCAAACCCAGAATTATTAACTTTAAGTGAGGACAGAAGCATGGTAGAACATGTTAATGTTTCTTTTAATGCTTAATTCACATATTGTGTTCTGCAAAAATTTACACTCTATTGATTGTACCTGAGGGAGTACAAATAAAATAAGCAAGACCTGGCTTCTAAAATGGTGCGTTTTCTTAAATTTCACTGTTGCTTAACTCATTCAAATATTAGTCAACTCATAATGAAATCTTGAAGGAAATAAAAGATGTTTCCTCTTTGTGCTTTGGGTACTAGAGATTCATAAAGACATGCTTTAGTGATAAATACCTTTATATTCTGTGCTATCATTTTAGATTAGAAGGGCAAGTTGTGTAATTCTTACCTCATAGTCACCACCCTTCCACAATGGTTAATTTTGTTTAATTCTTCTTAGAATATAGGGTATCTTTATGTAATTTTTGCACACTTGCAAATAGTGTCTAGTTACTCCACATATGAATCCAGGGAGTTATAACATGTTCATGCTCTTGCTTTGTTTTATTAAATATTTTGAAAATCAAATTCTTATAATAGTATGTTTTATAATAAGATAATGCTATAGGTGTTAACAATTGACTTGCCTTCTCATTTATTCTTTATATAGCATAGCTATCCCTTTGTATAATGTGTTCAAGGCTCTTCAGCTTAGGGGAAGATTTTTTTTCTAAATCAAGTTGACTTTGTTGCTTCTATTATAACATTTCTGTTTTAATTCTTTGGTTTTTTTGTTGTTGTTGTTATGTGCCTTCAACATCATCAATTATAAGAGATCCCTTTATCAATATCCAATGTTTTTGTTGTTGGCTTAGGTACTTGGGTGTTCACAATAGCACACTTTCATTTCACCAGCAAAATCTACTCTTTAATGTTGCCAAAGGGTCTTTTTTTTTCTGTTGCTGCCATTATGATTTACAAAACTCTGTGTCATGAGTGTATGATATGTGTGAGTGTGTGTGTGTGTGTGTGTGTATCAGTCTTTCTGTGTATCTGTGTATATGCATGATTGTGTGTATGTGAAAGGGTGGATATTAAATAACTTTCTGATATTTTCTTTTATCTTACATTGAAAATTATTTTTCAAAGTCCATTATCCTATCTTTAACCGTTTTTCTCATCTTTTGAGTTTATAGGTTTTGTGTGAGATTTCCTATACATTCAGGTGACATTCTAACATCCTTTCTGAACCTCATGGTTTCCAAGACAGTAAGTCGTTGAGAAGTCATTTATTATTCTTTCCATCCACAAGAATACTGATTGAATTACATTTTCAGATATGCAGCTTAATGTTAGATGAATGTGAGGAGCCACTGCCCAGTTCAAAAGTTTCAAGACTGTAATCATTAATTATGATCATGCCGGTTCAAGCTATTTGTTTTTTCCTTTAACTATTTGTGAATCAGATTGCTGAAATGTTAAAATTTATAAGTTTAAAAATAGAAGTAATCAGTAATCATAGCTCCTAGAAGTCTACAAATTATTTTCCCTAATAAGTCCACATTATTTAACCTGTAGAAATGATTAGTTTTGAACAAAAATGTTTTCTCATTTTCTCTAAAATCTGCCATCCTTCAACCCTCTCAACACACACTTGTAAGTAACATAACAGTTACTTCCTTTTCAATTCTTTCCTTATAGATACCAGCTGTATCTAGATGTGCAAAGATGAATGCCATTGATAGGGAAAAAGAGCAGCATTCCAGGTATCCTGGTGATGGTCAGACACTGGAGAGCTCTGGAATAGTCTTAGACTGGATGTTCTGTGTGTACTAAATCATCTAGCACCATGCCTTATATACAAGTCTTATTAATAATCCTGGATAATTATTTTATTATGTCAACACATATGAATTATTCTTAATAAGTACTGGGTGGGAGAATGGCTCGATAAATGAATTGATAGATGGAAGGATGAGGAAATGGATGAATGATGGTTTATGAGTCATTGGTGTGGGATTTATGTTTCTGGTATACAAGGCACAAGGGCAGGAGGACAGGAAGTCATTCTACATGATGTTATCCTGGCTTGACACCCAGGCTCTCACAAGATAGATTGGTCTCGTAGCATTTTTGATCTGTCTTCATGAACAGTGGTAATAGACTGCCACACTGCCAACAAGATACCATGTTAAACACAGAGATTCAGATACCCTCATTTTGCCTTCTCTGTTCCCTTACCATTCCTTTCTTTCCAACTGTTTCTAGTGTTTCCTATCCAATGATGCCTCTTGCTTAATAAACCTCTCTCTGCTCTCATTCATATTTGCACCAATTATTTCCTTAGCCATTGGAACATGCATTGATACTATTACTATTCAGCTCTGTCAAATGTGAGACATGGTTCTTTAACTTTGTCACAGTAGTTTTCTGGAATAGTAAGAAAGTTTAGGCTATGATCAATTTGAGACCTATTATTGGCAGTAAAATGAGTAAAGCAATAAATCTAGAACCCTCCAGATTTATATTTATGTTCCCATCCACCCTCAGCCATTTTAACACAGATGTAACTTTTATTACCAGAAACTATACATAGTAATTGATTTTTAGCTTCCTATTTCAGAAACTACAGATCAAAGGATATTAATTTTTAAGAGGCCACTCAATCAGACAGTGCATTCTTCCCTTATGGTGGTTCAAAGAGCTCTGGGGTGGAACTTAGGAAACCAGAGGACCAACTCAAGTCTGCTCCTCCTAGCCTCTGAGGCGAGTCACTCCCCATAGCAGGCCTTCAAGGACTTTATTCCAAAATAACCCAGTTCTCTGTTGTCTCCAAGTGCTGAGTGCTGCTATAAAGTTGATTTCTTTTACTTGCTAGTGCTGAGAAAGGATCTCATTAGAGCCCAGTATCATCCCAGATGCTTGACTTCTGTTTGAAAAGCTGTCTCTTGACAATTTCTGATCAGGGGCCTGATTCCTGAGCCAGTGTTGGTAAACATGGACTCAATATTTACTTTAACATGATAGTTTAGCTTGAAGATTGACACTGCCAAATTTATCTTTTAATTATTTTTCCTTTTTCTAATATTTAATTTTAATTTTAAAAATCTCATTAGCTTATCAAATGGTAGGTTTCCCCATGAGATTTTCAGACGTATTTCCTTTTATTGGATTCGCTTTCTCACTCTCTTTTCATTTCCTATTTCTCCTTTCCTGCTGTACCTGCTTGCACTCGATATTCTGTCTTTCCACTTTTCTGTATTGTCTTCCATACCTCACTCCCTTAAAACCTCCTTTCTTTCTAGTTTCATGGACTCCTCTCTGGTTTCCTGTTGTACTCATATTTTCTCCCATCTAGACACCCACATTTAACAATGAGAGCCCTGGATCAGATTTGTACATAGTTTTGTCTTTCTGAGCTTGGGTTACTTTGCTTGAAATAATGTTTTTGAGTCCCATCCATTTTTTTTTTTGCAAATTTCTTAATCGATGTGTTCTTTGTAGCTTAATAAAATTCTATCATACTTAGTAGCATATTTCTGTTATGTATCCCTTTTTTGGAAATCTAGGCTGAATCCATGTCCTTGCTGTTGTGAATAAAATGAGATTGATCATAGATACACAATGGTGCTGTAGTAGAATACGGAGCTGCCCATTGCATTCACCTTTTACAAGAGAAATGAAATTGAATGTTCCTGTTTGAATTAACTACCTATATCAATTGACATGTGTTTATTTTTAAGGAGGACCATCATTGAAAGTTGAAAGTATATCATTCACAGTGCTATTCAATGTGATCATTGAACTCTGTGCATTCTATCTTCCTGGGAGCTATTGACTTAGGACCAGCTTAGCGTAAGGTTACCACCTACACTGGGCATTATTGCTCACCCTCAACCAATGTTTTCAGAGACCTCCCACAAATAGTCTACTCTATTCTGTTTGAATTATGCTATTGCTGAAGTACATTTTTTCCTACTTTGATGGCAGAATTTAAACTTTGACATGCACCCAGAGTTCTCTTATTTTATCCTCAACATGCTTCTTGTACTTGGAGCATTTTAAATAGATTTGCACAAGAGTGATTCATCTAATTCCCTAATTCATCTTTCAGCTCTGAAGAGTTTTCTTACACAATTTCCTTATTTCTATGTCTGTGAGACAAATCACAATTATAAAGAAATGAGAAGTCCTAAGTTCTTATCTAATAGCTTCTGCATTTCCTTTTATCCATGAAGTTCTACTAGAAGTTATCAAATACACTTTTGCTTTTTTACTTAAGTTTCTTGTGATCTGTTCAATCACTGAGTTTCATCATTCAGTCTGTTGTGAGTTCAGATAATTTACCAAAGGTGGCACATGCTGGGGCTTTCACTATAACCATATAACCACCTCTTTCAAAAGTGACTCTGAACACTTTGGTCTGTTCCCTTCTTATAAGTTGAAAACTCCTTTTTAAAATTAATATAACTTTCAGTTGTACAATAGTTCATTATAATCAAGACATAGCTGTAGTTTTTTACACCTGAGGTTCATCTACTTTCATTCATATTTATATCCTTGTTTTCAGTCTAACAGATCAACTAATTTTATTGTGTTTAAGCAATAAAAACATACTCATTCTCGTGTGTCTGGTTGCTAATTTAAAATTTTCTGTTGTGTCCCAATAATTTAGTCTCTGTAATAGAGAAAAATAAAGTTTAATGTCAGTTTTGACATTCTGTACCTGGAAAAACTGAAGGTAAGTGATAGCAGATATATATTTTACAAATTCTCTGTCATGTATTTTGAGAAGTTGTCAATAAAGTGATAATCCTTTTAGATGTATGAATATTGACTAGGAAAATTTACTTTTACTTAGTGATTTCTTTGATCCTTTAGGATATTAATTCTACTTAATCTGAATGACAGTGCTAATGCATATATATGTTGTGCTTCCTCTGGGAACTAGATAATACACTGATGGATTTTCTTTTCATTTTTAAAGATTTAGGTTTAGTTTTTAATTATATGTACATATATATATAT
>CABHPH010152007.1:23340-34772 GCA_902168325.1 Peromyscus nudipes | reverse complement strand
CTCTCTCTCTCTCTCTCTCTCTCTCTCTCTCTCTCTCTCTCTCTCTCCTTTGCCTTTTTGGTATTCAGTGAAATACTTAGCTTATTATATGAGCTCTTTTTGAGGTTTTTACTTTAACCAGAGCCAAAGCTGAGAAAGTACTACGTAATAAATAATGTGCCTCTTTCTAACTCCAGATAACATATGGAAATCTTTCAAGAAAACCAAGATACACTGAAAACCATTTCAACAAATACAACTAATCATGGAGAATTTTAGGGGAAAGAATTTGCTCTTAGAAAGACAGCACAGTGGGGTACTGTCTGCTCAGTGAGTAAACAGCTCTTCTTGATGCCAGATATTTAGGGAAACACATCAGACTCAACATGCAGCCTGGAATTCACTTTGTGTGCTACTCATGCATGCAAGCAGCCTTTGTGTAGTTCCTTCTGTGATTGCAACAATAGTTTTGAACAATATTTCTTGTTGCTGGTGCTGTTCAATTTTTGCCTCACTTGGCTCCATTTCATGCTGTTACTTCTTTTGTTTTGAAGGGTGTTTTTTTTTTTATTGTTTGAGAATTTCATACATTAACACAATGTGTTTTGATCAATTTCTTTTTATGAAGGCTTCTTAACCAGTGTTTGGGGGTTTAACGTTTCAGGACTCTTCATGAACTTCACTTAACAAAAGCATATTATTTAATCCAAATGTTTTCTGCTGTGTGTTTCACAATTAATTTTAATATCACTGATGAAGACAAGTGTACTGTCAATTAGACTTTCAAATAACAATGGAAAGATTTATCTTAATTCAGAGATCCTAAAATATGGAAGGCTGTATTTAAGCATGCAAAGCAGAGAAAAGTCATCGTCACATCTTTATAGTAAACATCTAGTCACACAATAACTATGAAGTTATTGAATCGTTTTATGGAGAATAGGCAGAAATGTGCTACATTGCATATTTCATGTAAGGCAACTTCACTGAGAATATTGTTTCAAGAACATTTTGAAAGCTTTACAGGATGGCCCACTGCAGGGAAGGAAGCTTCCTACGGGTTGGTGTGTTATGCTAGCAAGGTTCTCAACATATGGGCCACGACTCCTTTGACAATGGTTGAACTATCCTTTCACGGGGGTTGCGTATGACCATTGCAAAACACAGATATTTATGAAGTAGCCACAGAAATAGTTTTGTGGTTGCAAGTCACCACTGCTGGGAACCAGGTGCTCCCTAAGCCTGCCTTCATCTATTCGGCACCAGCAGCCACCAAATGAGACACAAATACTGTTCAAAAAGTCCAGCCATCATGGCCCACTCTCTTATTCTGTTTCTCTCTGTGTCTCTGTCTCTGTCTTCCCCAATCCTACTCTCCCAATAAATCTCTTGTGTGAGATCCATTGCATGGTGTGATCTTTGCAGCATTCCTTGGCCCTGATTGAGCCACCAAGTTACCCTTCCACAGAAACTCTAACAACCACAACGTGAGGAAATGTATTGAAGGGTCACAGCATTAAGAAGGTTGAGAACCACTGTGCTAGAGGAAGCTTCCTGCAGGTAGGTATGCTGTGATGAAACTCCTATAGGCAGATGTGCTGTGATTAAGAGGCTTCCTAAAGGATGTGTGTTGTATGCACTGTATCTGCCTCAGCACCTGGAAGACTACTGTCAGTATTCTCACAGGAACTAAGGGGTGAACACACACTTCATTAGAGATGCCACAAATCTTATCTAAGTACAATCAACCCATGGAAATAAGAATTATTAACAAATGCACGCCATGTAAATGATGATTGTGCTTCTTGGGCATTTTGTAGTTCTTCATATATGACCACTTATGCCTTTTCATTTTAGTTTCTAAGTTTTAGGATTATATTAATGACACAATGAAGTTTCAAATTGTGTAAATTATCAGGTAAAAAAAAAAATCAAATGGCACGTTGGTCTTTAATGGCTAGCTGCACTAGTATAACTTAGCCTGTTAAAAGAGAGGAAAAAAAATCTTCATTGTTGTTTTGCACTAACACCAAGTACTTGGTATACTTGATTAAAACAAACAAACAAACAAAAAATAGGTGATGACTGGCAAGAAACAGAAAAGGGACTATCAGAGAAACTGGAGGCAGGGTCTGTCTGACTAATGCTTTTGCTTCCTCTATTTCAAGAAATATTTCTGTGGCTTTGCATATGGTAAAAAAAAAAAGCCGTTTTTAGGTGACATCATTTTGTAAAATGTCCTTGTGCTGTCAATCCAGTAACACATGCCCTCACAGCTCAGTTGTCATAACGTATTTAATCTAAACCAATAAGAGTTCTGTTTGTTGTTTGTTTGTTTGTTGTTTTCTGTTTCTTTTTCTGATTGAGAAGACAAAATGGCAAAGCAAATGGCCTCTTATGACTGAACTCTGAGCTGGAACTCTCTAATTCTTTTTGGCAACATGGGCATGGGAATTTGGTTCACTCTTGTGAACATCTCTAAATGTCGGGACTCAGTATAGCTCTTACGGTGTTTGATAAGGAGTAAATGAAGGACATGTGGGGTTCTCCGAACGGGTCCAGTTATGTGACAGTGCTGGTACATGTCTTCCCAGTTCCCTACCACAGCCCTCACTGTCTACTCTTTGTTGGAAGAGACAAGCACACTCTGGCTTACTCAGGGTGTGGCCTGACTTCTGGCTGAAGTTTTAACTGGAGGGACGTGGAAAGCGCTGGTAAAGCGGTGGGAGTGAGACAGGAGTGGCTTGTGTTTCGGTGTATGGCGTCTTCCTGGTCGCGGTTTGAGTAGGGACTCTGCAATCTCTTCCTCTCCCAACACCCACAGACCCCAGGGTTACATCCTTTGCTCTGGTTCCAGCTGCTGAAGTCCCCTTCAGCCTCCATCAAACCCCACGTTTCCCTACCCACCCATGCCCAGGTGCTGCAGGTTCGTTCCTTTAGTGGAGTTCACTGTTCCGTGACAGTTACCTCGTTTAATCCTGTTCAATAAATGTCCTGACTCTACTAATTACTGCTTGCCTCTAGGGTCCCCATGTAATCGGAGACTCAAATTACTTTATCTATGTTTGACTGTTTACATCAGATCACTAAAATATCATTAATAAAGGTAAAAATGTGTGTTTCAAAAATGAAGAGAAGTTTCATGACTTCTCTGTAACTGATGGTATATGTTTTTGTTTGTTTGTTTGCTTGTTTGTTTTGGTTTTTCAAGACAGGGTTTCTCTGTGTAGCCTTGCTTCTTTCCTGGAACTCACTCTGTAGCCCAGGCTGGCCTCAAACTCACAGAGATCCACCTGCCTCTACCTCCTGAGTGCTGGAATTAAAGGCATACATCACCACCACCCGGTGGTATACATTTTCTAAGAAGTAAAAGTGGGTGAGTGGAGTTGACTAGATTTCTGTTGTAATATCATAAACATTAAAAAATCATTCCTGGGGACTTACACTGGGGCTCTTCACCTTTTGCGTAAGTATTGGAGATCCATTCCTGGAATAAAAGATACTGGGGCAGTGGTCACATAGCCAGCTCTAGTTCAACTGTAGATGGAGCCATGGTTCTGCAATGGCCTGATAATGAATGCATCAAGATTTCGGAGTAACTGGGTGAACTGAGGGGGTGTGGCTATCAATTTGGGTGGAGAGAGCTTGTAAGATGACATAATAGAGTTAGATTTAGAAACATGCAAATAGGAAATAAGCAGGAAGGACGGTGTCAGATTGAGTCCTGTAAACGAGTAAGTAAGTGTGTGAAGGTATTACACACTGGCTGTAAACTTTGTGGGTATAAATGCTCATTCAACAGGGCACCCAGCTGCTAAGCTCACTCTAGACAACAGGGAAGCAATCTGCTCTCCCTGTCACTAGTTGTCTGCTCTCAGAATCTGTGCATGGCTTAGTTTGCAGCAAACAGACAGCGGAACCTGGGATAGGCGGCAGCATTACCACCACAGGAAGCACGTCCGCCATGAACAAAACCATTTTATTCAGCCTGGAAATGATTTTAACATGATTGGTCCTATGAAGCTCTCTCCATAAAACTCACTTTTACCTCAGTCAAAATTGAAACGTCCCCAATTCTCCAGTCAAATAGAATCCCATAGATGTCTCACTTCTCTCTCTAATCACAGCAGGAGTGGAGAGAGGCTGAGTCGCTACATAGGGGAAGGAGTTAAAAGGTCTGGAGTGGAGGCTTGTTGGATTTGAATTTCAACTCTACTCTATCATCTGTGGAGTCTTTCACATTTTTTTTTCTTTTCACCTTGTGGTTGATTTGTTTTACTCATTCATATTTTGGTGGGTTAGAATAGTTTACACTCTGAATACTGAAATCACTGAAGTAGATGATATATACAGAGGACTTCACAGGGGATCTGACATAGTAAATGATAAATCTTAACTGGTTTATGCAGAGTCCATCTACCAAATTCTAATCATACCTCAAGATTAGGGTCTGTGTTAGGTACTCTCTATATATTGCCAAGTCTATCATATGCTAAATACTAAATAATTATGTACCAGGCATCTGAATTTGTTAATTTGCTTTAAAACTCTGTTTTTCTTTCTCTAAGAAAACCAAATCCCATGCACCAGCTTTTATGGTGTTTGTCACAGAGTTTACACGATAATTAATAGAAAAGAGATTAGTAATAGTTGTTTGTACTTCAACTGTCTATCTTTTAACTATTAGCACTTAGCTGCAAATTGATATCTACACACTTAGGTTCAAACAGAAGGGTAATCACATTTCAGTCGTAAAACATTGGTGAAATAATTATAAGTGAGAGCCTTGCTAAAATAACAACTAGAAATAATTATAGATATGCCAAAAGAGGGAATAGGCTACTTATTTAGATTTCCTTTTGCAGCTGTCTCAGATAATTTTTAAGGAAATTATGTTTAGATCTGTTAATTCATATTAAACAAGTATACAGAGAGCTTGGTATTGAACATCCAATTGTTATCAACATACCAAATAGCCTTTTTCGTTCACTAATTCTGCAATTAATTTAGCCTATAAGAGACCTTTTCCTGTAGAGAGCTGCGTGGAGCCGCACCCTGAAATTGACACTGGCTTCCGCCCTCCGCCCTCCCGACGGCGAGTGCTCTCTGTAAAAAACAACTCCTTATTTGGGCATGGCTAGAATGGTATGTGGCTTGTGCACGCATGGACCAATGGACAGCGCCCACGTAGCTGTCCAGGATTGGTAGCCCAGGCCTATTTAAGGGCTGGGAGGGGCTTACCCGGTGAGAGACGACGCTTGTAAAAGGACCTGAATAAACTGCAGAAAGAAGAGCTCGGTGTTGCGTCCTCCTTGCTGGCCGAGGGGTTTGCGACATTTTCCTACTTTAAAAAAGTCTATTTTATCTTCTTAAGTATGTATATGTGTGTGAATCTCTATGGGGGTAGGTGTGCATGGCACCAGTGCCCAGAGGCCATTGTCATTGGATTCCCTTGGCACTGGAGTTACAGATGGTTATGAGCCTCCTGACATGGATGCTGGATATCAAACTCAGGTTTCTTATAGAACCATGTGAGCTGTCAGTCATTGAACCACCTCTCCAACTAAAGATGACAGAGAATGAAAAAAATGTGAATTTCCGCCGCTAGGCGGTGGTGGTGGTGGTGGTGGTGGTGGTGCACGCCTTTAATCCCAGCACCCGGGAGGCAGAGGCAGGCAGATCTCTGTGAGCTTGAGGCGAGCCTGGACTACAGAATGAGTTCCAGGAAAGGCGCAAAGCTACACAGAGAAACCCTGTCTTGAAAAACCAAAAAAAAAAAAGAAAGAAAAAAAATTGAATTTCCAATGAGTGGAATTGTAACAAATGTCCCATATAAAAAACCCCATTCACAGAATCATAAATGATAAAGTTATAAAAGACAGTCACATATATCTTTTTTTGAATCTGCTAGTAGCCCCAGAAAGCCACACTAAATGCTAGATGAGCATCTATTAAACAACTGGGTCATCTCTGCATTAATACCTCTATGTGCATCCTATTGTTCCAGGATGGATGTGTCTGAGGGATCCCTCTTCTTATAATGTATAGAAAACTGTAGAAAACCAGATCTAAAGTCTAAGGAAGATTCTAATAGAAGCACATTAATGAAAACTATAGTCTACAGAAATCAGATTCAAATTCACAGAGATGGGAGGCTGGGTAACATGACCATTGAAGCTCTCTTAGAAATTATAGTCAAGGTTCATTTGAAAACTATTTTTAGAGTATGACATTAGTTGAGAGAAGAAAAATCAATGAAAAACAGAGGACATTATACGGGCCCAAACTACAAGGTTAGGAGGGTGCTTACCAGTACAGTCACCACACGAAGAACCACGCCCCGCATGTTGTTCTCCAGTTTCTTGTCAGTCAGTGACCCATTAAGACCCGTGACAGGATTCCAGCACCCAAGCTGAAAGGCAAAGTATCTTTGGTCACTTTTCTTTAAAGAGCAGCCCAGTCACCTCTGTGCAGACCTTGTAGAGACTCGTGTGATACCTGGTGGAATAACTGGTATGGAAAACTCATCTCTTTTAATAGCAAATGAAGCAATCAGAAATGCCATCTCCTGCCTTTAAATACCATCATATGGCATATGTCAGAAGCCAGCATGCTTTACAAGAATCATGGAGGATGTATGAATTAATGAGGAGTCACATATCCACCAATAACTCCATCACTGTAATGTGCTAATTGGAAGAATAAAAGTGCATGTAACCCTTGCAAAATTTCTCACTAATGTAGCAGTTACTGCCTAAGTTAAAGTCTCCCAGAGCCTTAATGCTGTCATTTAATTGTACAATGCTTTTAGTGAAATAAAGAGCTTTAAAATAGTAAAAACATTTTATATGGATAGAAGATCAACTACTTTTATGTAGGGGATAGTCACATAGAAAGTGTGTATGTGTGTGTGTGTGTGTGTGTGTGTGTGTGTGTGTGTGTACGCTTTAAGTATTCACAATACATAAAAACAATGTAATTCGGTTTTTGGTCTGTGCTACTAATTTTCTTGGAATATTTTGACAACACTCTTTCCATGAAAACCATAGGCTAATTATTCTTTATTGTTCAAAATGGTAGTTTAATGCATGTCTGCCCTCATATAGTTATTGCCTCTTGTAGTATCCAAATCTGAGGGCTATCCAATTTTTAAATTACTGCCTTCAAATGTCAGAGGAATAAAAGTTGATGAGTCTCAATTAGAACTAAGGAGGAAAGAAAGAAATGAGGAGGCTTGCATTAATGAGTGACATTTCAAGAAAGAGAGAAGAGAGTATGTGCACAGTGGGAATGATGTCGGGCTTTTATCCCAATTCCAGCTCCGTGAGCCTTCACACTGAGACCTGTTCTGTGAGTGCATGAGGGAAAATTGTAACCCTGCTTCAGTCATATTTGAAAACAATTTGATTAATTGAGTTGTTACAGGGGCACCTGGTTGCTTGTGCCATTTCCTCCAATGATTTATTTCTTTGTACTGAGTTTTGTCTGTAGCTTCCAAAGTCATCAACATATTGGCAAGTCTCCCTCACAAACAAATAACTTAGGTGATTCTTATTAAAGCGCCAAGTGTCTCTTTGAGCTCCCCAAAGGTGTTTAATTAAGAAAACTAAAATGTGTTCAATACATTGCGAGAGACAGAGATGTCACAATATGATCAACAAAGCCAGGTTTTTCTTTATTAAGATAATTTGGAAAAGCCTGATAATTGTTGGTTTCAACTGTAAAAGCACATTAAATTCATACCATGATATGTCATTCTTAGTTACATAAAAGTCTAATTAGAAGTTAGATCCAATTAGCAAATCCAAATGTGTTGAAAAGTCTAATTATCAGAGCTAGTGTAGCCCTCTTGCCAAATTTAAAAGCTTATGGAAATTCTTTTGAGCTTGTGTTCTTTTCTGAGGTTACCGAGAGTCTATCCTCAAATGCATTGTTTGACAATCACTTTTCTAATTGCTTCAAGATTTTATTTTCCTAGACCAAATATTGGTGGGGAAATGGCAATGATGACGACACTGAATTCCTAGATCCCTACAGGCTAATCACTTGATTTCCAGCTTAACAAATGACATGGAAGACAGACTTATTAATGAGGACATGGCCCAGCTGCTGCAGCAAAGACTGGCATGTCTTTTTGCCTCCAGAGGTGTGTTTTAAGTTTGATCAGACTGTGGTCAGTTTGCCCAAGAATCTGATCTCTATCACATCAATTGACCTTGACCTTCTTTGGGCATCTGCTGCAGTAAGGTTGGTAGACTAATACATACCATGGTCTTTCTGGACCATGAACCCTCAAGTTCCGAATTTCGGAGTCATGGCCTTCTTTGGCTACAACTAAATACAGTCAGTATTCTATAAAGTTGTTTTGTTTATTTCTTTTAGTTTTGGGGTTTTTTTGTTTTGTTTTGTTTGTTTTTTGTTTTGTTTTGTTTTGTTTTGTTTTTGAGACAGGGTTTCTCTGTGCAGCCCTGGCTTTCTTGGAACTCATTTGGTAGACCAGGCTGGCCTCCAGCTTAGAGATCTGCCTGCCTCAGCCTCCCAAATGCTGGGATTAAAGGTGTGCACATCCACCACCTGGTAATATTCTAAAAAATTTAATGCATTCTCTTGTACATAAGTTGTAAATAACAAGAAAAAGTGGAATGGGTAGAAATAGGTAAATATTTGTCATCCTGACTTTAGTAGTAGGTTGGACACTATTTGCATTATTTATGCTATGTGATGTCTCTTCTCATTTTGCTCTTTAACTTTCATTTTGTGTAAGACTGTCCCAAACACATACACATTTACATGCATATAGGCTGCAAGATGAATGGATTTTCCCCAATGATGACTTTGAGCATTCTGTGCTATTTTTGATTGTGCACATTTTGACTGTAACACTTGCCTGTAGTTCTTGTCTCTTAATAACCACAGGCTGGACTTTAAGATCAGTGAATCCCTTCTCTGTCAGTACTTCTCTTACATGTATGAAGATTTCTCAAATAACCACCATGAACACCAAAATCTATTATCTTCTAAGAGTAGACATTACAGGAAAAATATTTAGGATATAGGGTTTTTTTTTAAAGTAGAAATTAAATATAATACTGAGTACATATCTAAATGGGCCACAGCAAACCACTGAGAAGTCAAAATGATAGGTATTTCCTATATAGACCACATTTTGAAAGCATTCTTAAATAATTTCTGAGTGTCAGTCAGAGAGTTGATGTTTTATTCAGGGCATTTAACTGTCCCAGCAACTTCATGAGATGGCCCTGTTAGCATTACTATTTCATCGACATCATCATACCTAAGGTCTCACATAAGGTCACATATCTACCAAGAGATGAAACTAGGGTTGCAACTAATTTCACGTAAGTTCCATTGTCAGGATTTTAAAATGAATTATGTCTCATGCCTGCCTAATCCTTTTCATAAGCATGATGCATTTGATGTGGTAGAAGATATATTTATGTGCTGTGGGATGGTCTGTATGTCAAATGCTCTGATTGGTCAATAAATAAATCACTGATTGGCCAGTGGCCAGGCAGGAAGTATAGGCGGGACTAACAGAGGAGAACTGAGAGAACAGGAAGCTGAGTGGGAGAGACACTGCCAGCCGCCGCCATGACAAGCAGCATGTGAAGATGCCGATAAGGTATAGATTTATAGAAACGAATTAATTTAAGATACAAGAACAGTTAGCAAGAAGCCTGCCACGGCCATACAGTTTGTAAGCAATATAAGTCTGTGTGTTTACTTGGTTGGATCTGAGCTGCTGCGGGACTGGCGGGTGAGAGAGATTTGTCCTGACTGTGGGCCAGGCAGGACCAGAAAAACTCTAGCAACATTTATGTTTCTGTGATAAGGAAATTGAGGTGCATAACTGTGAAGTGGTTTGCTCAACATAAAACTTTCAAAGCAAAATTATCATAATTTTAGAAGATTTACACGCTATACAATTTGTCAATTAACTGAGAGTTAATTTACTTTTCTTAACTCAATTAATTCTCAAAACCCTGGAAGGCAGGGATGATTCTTGTCCACACGTTGTAGAAGAGGGGTCTGAGGACAGCTAGGTGCTCTCTCTCTATCCTATTATCATTTATCTGTGTGGCAGTTAAGATGGCGGTAAGTAGAGGGAGGATGGAAAATGAAGTAAACACAAGGTGTTCAAAAACATCGCAATGTTCTGTTTTGAGAGATCAGCTTAGTTAAAACAAACGCCAAACTCATTTAAGTTCCTCTAAGTCATAAGGACATGTCCTAAACAGTGTCAGATGGACATGCCAATAAACAACAGCAGCACACAGGGACAATGCTGAGCTCTCACATCTTTCTGATGCATTTCTCATGTATCCAGGTCTCTTGTTTTTTGCACATACTCTCTCATCTCCCTGAGGTTCACTTCAAGTTATTCTGCTTGATGTTAACAATTCCTTCCAATAATAAGCAACCAAAAATAAGTGACGTTCCCATATATTCACATTGAATCACTGCTTACAAGAAGTAATACTCCTTGAGGCAGAGCAGCCCTGAGAGGCAGAATGTTTGTGCAGCTCTGAAGGGACTGCACCCAGGGTCAAACACAGGACTTCTCTAGCTACCTTTCTGCTGTTGTTTGAAATCTCCCGAACTTGACGGCCCTGGCAGTATGGTGAAAGTTGTTTTTTGTCTGGATAGGTTTTTGCTTTTGCTTCTGTTTTGTTTTGTTTTATTTGTTTGTTTCTCTTTTTCAAAGAAATTGTAGAGTAATAGTGAGAATACACACAACCTCATACTCTCTTTTACAAAGGATTTTAAAAGAATTTTTGTTTTCATGTAAGTGTGTGGATGTGCACACATGATTGCTGGTACCCTTGGAGCCTAGAAGAGGGAGCCAGAGCTGGAGTTACTGGTTGTTCCAAGCTACTTGATGGAGGTTCTGTGAAACGAACTTCAGTCCTCTGCTAGAGCAGCCAGACTCTCAACTGTTGAGTGTCTATCTAGCTTCCTATCTCATTCAGACTCTATTCAGTTAAATGAATAGAGTATGCTCTCCAATTTAAAAAAAAATGACTCCTGCAGCAAATGGAATTTGCAGAAAGTCTCCCTGTTAATGGTGAAAAGGATTTACTATCTAGGTACTGAGGAGATGCCTCAGTGAGTAAAGTGGTTGATGCACAAGCATGAGAATCTGAGTTTGAATCCCCCAGCACCATGTTAAAACTAGGCACAGGGAATGTACACACTTCCATAATCCCAGTACTAGATCTCAGGGATGTACTTGTCAACCAGTCAGTCCAAAACATGGAGCCCCAGATTCAGCAAGAGACCTTTTTAAGAAAAGAATAGTGGTAGACACTTGAATTCGACCTCTGGCCTCTCCATGTATGTGCATGTGTATATGCTCCTACATACATGCATAGCCATGTCTATACAACACACACACACACACACACACACACACACACACACACACACACACA